>PVKB01002222.1:0-307225 GCA_004027205.1 Ctenodactylus gundi | reverse complement strand
CACTCTTGGTGATCTTTCACATCCTCAGTGAGATGGGACGCCTTCAGGGATCCATCCCTCCTAAGCAGGCCGTCACATGGGACCTACACAGTAGCGGACTTGATCAAATAAATTTGTACAACCCAATTGCCTTCCAATTATATTAGGGTTTTGGGAGACATTTTGGACCCAAACTGAAGCAGATGGCAATGAAAAGGGGTAAGCATCAATAACATAAGAACATGTAGACCTATTAGCAATATTAACTATTATGAAAATACCACTTAGCATTGGGATAGATGAGATGCTAATGCATATTTGTTAGAATAGCTCCAATGAAATACACAGATTATACCAAGTATTGGTGAAAATGTGGGTAAATTTAATTTCACATGCTTTCTTGCTGAAAATGTGAAAATAAATAGCCATTCTTAGCAGTTTCTCCTAAAAATAAAACATTTAACTACCATTCTATCCAAAATAACACTGTGTGATAGTTATTGTAGAACAATAAGAACAAAACATTCACAGAAATATTTGTGTTTTATTTCTATAAGAATGTTTATAGAAGCTTTAGACTCATTCAAGCCCAAAATTAGATACCCAAGTGTTCTTTAATGAGTAAATATACAAATTGATGTGTATTCATATAGTTAAGTAGTACTTAGTAATAAAAAGAAGTGAGCCTTGATTTATATCACTTTGAATTATTTCAAGGTCATTATTGTTGAGTGAAAAAAGATTATCTTGAAAACCGCATACTTTATGATACATTTACATAATTTTCTTTAAATTTCCTAACTGTTGTGATTGAAAACAGATTAGTGTCTTTCATGTGCTAAGGTTTGGGGGAGATTATAACAATAGAATTTCTTTATGATAATGCAACAGCTGTGTTTTCTGATTTTGATGATGCTTATATGAATTTATGAGTGTTTTAAAACAACATAAAAGTCCATATAAAACTAATTAAATCTGGAAGAATTCTGTACCTGTGTTTGTAATGTTATTGTACGAACACACGTTTTCTGATTTTGGTAATCACCGTGTTTATGTAAGCTACTATCATTGAGAGAATCTGGGTGAAACATGCATGAGAAATCTCTATTATTTTTATAGTTTCTCACAAGCTATTTGAGAAAAAGGCTTCTTAAAATGACACAATTCCAAATCCAGTTGAAATACTAAAATGGTCATAATAGGATATTTATGATATCATTTTTGTTAATTATTGTGTTTAGTTTTGTAAAATGTTTGCAATAACAAAATACAACTATCAATTATGCTGCATTCCTTTTCCTCTGTTGCTCCAAGTTCCCCCAGTAAAGAAAATTGTCTCACCTCAATCCCAGGACATAGAGCGGCACAGCACAGAATGCCCACTATCACCAGAACACCATTGCTTGGCTCATGCTTTAATGTGTTTCTGAATGAGTAGCAGCCAGGTAGATGCACCTACCTGAAAGAAAGCAGGACACTAAGCTGTGAGTATCATATGTTTCCAATAAAAATACAGAGCAAGAAAGAGGCATTAGTTTGAAGTGTAGAAGTAATTCATGATACTTTTAGTTTTAAGTATTTTTTTCCCCCAAATCGTTACACTTTCATGGGGAGCTAACACACACAAGTTGTATTAGATGAACCCTGAGGCATAGATCTGTAATCTTAGCCTTTACAGAGGCTGAGATAGATGGGTCACTCACAAGTATGAGCTTAACCTGAGCAATTTAGGGACTTATTAAAACCATTTAAGAATCAAAATAAAAAAAGAAGAAATGGGGATGTAGATAGGTGAGAGGCCCTGGGTTTTAACCCTAACACACAAATAAATGAATAAATAAATACATAATTGAATAATCAATTATATTTTGCAATCTTTAGTTTATTTTCTTCGAAATACTTTAAGAGTTACTCAAAGACATTCTCCTGAAGATTGCACAGATCTTGTCCTTGCTTCTGGCTGGTATTGTAGTCTTTCATACCTTTTTTATATTTCCCGATAATCCTATTCCTGGAAATGCAGAATTTTTTGGTCTTTGAGTATTTATGCCCAATTTCTATTGGTTGCTTCAGTCCACCAATATTCTAATTTTATTAGGCATATTGACTACCATTATGTCTATAAAAATAATATTAATTATAGAGTATAAACTTGACAGATCAAGGTTCCTTTGGTGCTTAAATCTCTTAGATAATTTGCTCTCATGAAATATAACAAATCCATTGGACCCTGTGAGAACATTTCTTAATTTTGATGTAAGTGGATGGCTTTTGTGTTGGGTCTATTCAATGCATAAGAAAAATATTCTTATTAACTATAACAAAAAATTCGAAATGATACATTTGCCCATCAAAATATTTTATATTAATGTGAACAACACGATATTTCTACCGAGAATAACTTTTCAATTATATTTTGTAATTTCATACTATTTTATATAATAGGTAATTCCTATATTTTAGTTCTCTGAAATAGACAGGAATACAGATTAATATTCAGGAAAATAGATAATGACGTACAAACAGAGGAGATTCAGTGCGGGATTTGGCTTGAAGTATGAAGAAGCCCATGCAGTCCCACAGCATACCGCTTGTCCCTAAATCCCTAAGTCAACCAGGATACAATCCACTTTGCATGCAGAAGCTTGAGAATGAGGGGAAAAGATTATGCAGTTCCCAATAGTGGAGCCCAAAAACCTGAGACCCAGAAATTTGGATATAAATATTTAAAGGCAGGAACTTTGTACTTCTTCCTTTTAATTCTCCGAAGGCAAGATTGCTGTGACAGGGTAATGCATGCCCTACTGATAAAGGTGGACCTCCTTTATTCACATTATTAATTCAAGTGTTAATCTTTACAAAAAACAGACTAAATAATATTTTAGTTATTTAGGGATACCTAGAGATCACCTAGAAGTTACTTAAAAATTGTTAGTGATGCATGTCAATTGGCAAACATGAATAACAACTACAGTTCTCTATGTTTGCATTTTAATCACTAAACTTTCATAACTTAAGAACATACAAAAAGATTCAAGAGATGTTTTCCTCCCCAGTATTATAAATATGCTTTAGTAAGTAATTTAAATTTTCAAGACTTGATTTGTGTTATTTTCGTAAGAAATCAAATTAATAACAGTTTTCATGAATATTGGTTTTATTGTCTGTTATGTTATTTACACAGAAAAAAATATCTGATCTCTATTTGGACACAATGGTGTCCTAATCCAAAAGTTTTTGTACTTTTGCTATTGTAAGCTTACCTGGGTGCTTTCTATTAAAAAAAAAAAAACTATGAGCAAAATATGAGCTTTCTATGAATGTTTGATAAGTTTTGTCAATATTTAATTTTTAAAACCATTATAAACAAACAAGCAAAAAATCCCCCAAGACATTTCGAATAGAAAATTTCAATTAAAAATGAAAACATATTAATTAAAAACACACCTTGAGATTTTAACCATGTTAAAAATATGTTGTGAATTTTCTATATTGGGAAATATTAAATTGGAGACTGTAAGCTACATTTTCTTTTTGCTTTCTCTTATTTCTTTGCAATCTATGAAATAAAAATTTGCTAATAGATTCTATTAAACATATCTTATATTTGAGAGCAGTTGGTGATCTGTATTAGTAATATATAAATATAGGCAATAAATCAAAAGTTTTGAAAACAGGGATAGAAATTCACCTTCCTATATTTTCTTTCTTTTCATTTAATAGTAAATTAAAATCCTATATTGTTTTCCCTTTCATTTCATAACAAGTTTCCAAACTTCACACGATATGAAAAAAAACTAATGGGAAAAAAAAAAATCTCGAGAAATGTGTGTAAGATAAAGCTATGGTTTTAAATGCCACCTTAAACTTTTTTTAATGAAAGAAGCTATAATATTTGGCTAACACAAGGAAAGGTATTTTGGTCAGACAGAATGAGCAAAGACTTCCAACATTATTTTACAGTAAGATAAAAGAGTGCATCTCATTGGTTGAAGCACTTGTCTAGCACGTATAAGGTCCTGAGCTCCACTTCCCAGAACCACATAAAGATCAACTGTGTGTGTCAGTGAACACCTGTAATCCCAGCACTGGGGAACTTCAAAGGCAGAGTTAGGAGGATTCTAGCAGTTTGAGGACATCTTGAGCTATACAGTGACCTCAGAACCAGCAGGTATTAAAGAGAGAAAGATACTGTCTCAGTGAAGAAACAAAAATGATACAACAAACAAACAAGCAAAAACAGATAAACAAGCAAAAATTAAAATAGTATGAACAGATTATGAATGAAAGAAACTTATTTATCTGAATGTAGCTATATAAATCAACAAACACACACTTTGCTATTTTTTAAATGATTGTGGAATACTCTCATAAAGTAGTAAACATAAAACCATACTGTTGCTTGTCTAATTCCAAGTGTAATTATAACTGAGTAAAAGATAAATCTTCCCTTTGCTTTTGGTCTTTATTTGTATTTTAAAATATTTTAAATTTATTCTAAAATTAGTCACACTTAGCACCAAACTAGTATAAATTTGATAGTTAAAAAATAAAACTATAGTAAGAAGCTATAGACGATCTATATCTGTTTACATATGGATTTATTTTATAATTTACACCCTTCTATTACTTGACCAAAATTGTGATAAGATTTACACAATTAAAACAAACTATTTAATTATTTGGAGATCTTTAATGCCTAGACAATGGTTTTATGTTATTCCACGATTTCTGCTCCACACTTTCAGCCAAAATTCACCAGAATTTCTAGCAGGGATTAATTACCATTGTTGAAACTGGACTTCTACTATTTTCCCAGTGGGAGCACCGTTAACTAAAGAATTTCCATGAATAATCATATCCTTAAAAGCTTCAACCAATATAAAGTCCAACATATAAACCATGAATTTCATTTAAACTCCAAAAACTTATAAGAAGCAGAGAATGTATCCTATCTAAATGTGTCAAATGTCCAGGGTATTTTTCTGGTCTACTTTAGTTAGACTTATATATAAAATACTGTCCTGTATAATAAAGACAGGCATATTTTCAAAATAAAAATATCTATTTTTTAAAAATCTGCTTATTTAGCAACAAATATAACCATTATTTTTCTTGTATTACAATATGAACCTCAATATCTTTGAAATAATTTTCCCAAAACTAGATTTGAACTTTAACTTCAAGGTAACACTACAGCTATAGCCCGACTGTAACATGAGCACGAGCTCAACTCTGAGTCTATCCAAATTTTTCCTAAAATAAAGAATAAAAACATCTTTTCCTTTGTCAATCATTCCTTTTTCTTCAGCTTCTCTGTCATCTTTACTTACAGTATCAGGTTGTAATCTATATAGTCCATACAGGAAATGTAAAGAAGAAAACCGCCTTGGCTGGTGTCACTGTCACATATCCTAACTGTCATATGCTGTAAGGATGACAAACTGCCGGGTTCAATCTGTGCATCACTGTGAGTTGCATTCACACACGACATTTATTTGAAAACAGTAACTGACATGTTACTCACCCTAACTTCCAGCTGGCTGCTTTGAAAGGTCATAAGGACATACTTGCCTCGTGTGATAAACTATACTTACTTCCGGGGTGTCCGTGTGGGTGAAACATCTTCATGTTGTGAATTCCCAGTTGTTTAACACCTTCAACATTTTTTTATGACATGAATCTTAGAGAAATCGTAAGGGATGCCTCACTAATGTAGAATGCACTCCTATATTTTATTTTTGTTCTTGGTATAATCAAAATTTTTATACATTCTTTCTATTGCTGTTCTAAAGTTATTTTAACAACCTTTTTTGCCTGTTAGATGTCAGTTCAATCTCTTTGTACCATTAATATGCATATAAAGATAAAATGTTATTGATTAAGCAAAGAATGAATGTTTTGACTTCTGTGGTTCGTTTCAGCTATGTCTTGTTACGTGTTAAACCTTTGCCTCTGGCTCAAGCCAAACTCATTGGGTTGCCTTACAGCTATTGATACTAAATACTAATCTTCTGATGACTATCACCATGTCACTGCCATGAAAATCCTTTTAAAAAGTCATCATTCTCCCATGAGTACATACTTCTTGTTACACAATGTCTTTGCAAACATTTCCTTTTTATCTGCCTCTAAGAGATTCTTCTCTTTCACTAATTTCACATGATTTTTTGTCCTAATTGTTGTTTAATATCTATATGTATTCTGCAAGGAGAAATTGTGTTGGTTTTCACTCATTAGTATCTTCCCACTGATAAATACATCCTCAATTCCCAAAAATAAACAAATGAAGCAGAAATATTAAGGATTGGGCAGAAATAGTAGATACAGGAAATGACTTAATTGGCTATATGAACCTTGAATTGTGCATAAAATTTTTAAAAATGCTCATTTCTCAGAAACAGTATTTAGTAAATATCTCATATACTTTTTATGTCCCTGTTTTAATGCATTCTCTTTTTAAATCCTAAGAATTTGTTTATGACTTACATATAACGCTACTCCCCTTTACAACTCTTGCAAAGATACCGAGTTTCATTAAGGTTAATTAACTGCCATGATCTCATCGCTCGCTGTCATAGTCTACTAAAGATTAGACAAATATAGAAATTATTGCAGTCAGACTGGTTGGGAAAAGACTTTCATAAATGTCAGCATTTGAGCAAACTAAGGACACAAATTTCTTCAGAAAATATGTCAGGAGAAAAGGAAGACCTTGAAAAATTGAATGTGCAAGAAAGCTTTAGTTTATTTTTCATATTATCAAATTAGATAGAGTGGAACCTTTGAAGTCTTCATAGCCTCTAAGAATTTTCTTCATCCCCCCCCCCCCCCCCAAAATCAAGCCCAGGGCCTTTACACTGAGCTTTATCCTCAGGCATTTCTTTTTCCTTTTCTTTTTCTTTTTTTGATTTTGGGACAGAGTCTTATAAAGTGTGTAAGTATTACAGGCTCGATTCAGACTGGAGGTCCTTCTGATTCTACTGGGCCCAGCTACCTCACTCCTCTATAATAATCCTTCAGAAACTATACCTGGACATTAATTTTGTATCTCCTTTTGTTGCTGGGAATATATTTGAATAGTGAATTTTTGTTCTTTCATGATTTACTCAAGCATATGATATTAGGATTGATGATTGCATCAGTATACAAATTTCTGGATCATGTTAAATAAGGATTGAACAAAAATAGGAAATATTTTGGTATAAGATATTAAAAACGCCCGACTTATGTGATTTTTAAGTATTATTTTTTAATATCACAATTATTTGTTTTTAGTAACACTAAAGCCTGAGGCACAAGAGAAGTCAAAGGTGCTGTTGTGAGCAACATCTAGGAGCAATATTTAGACAGTAATGTTAGTAATGTCGGTAATTTCAGTACAACAGAAATCGTTTCTGGTTTACTAATGACATTATCTACAATAACAATAATGAGTTAATGACATTTGTTGTGTGTATATGTCTGATTCCTCATGAAAGTCACTTGAAAATTCTCATTTTCAATTTTCTCATATAATTACCGTTAATTACCAACAAGAAAGGCTTCTAGGTACTCACCTTTAGCATCCAGATTCCAACTGACTACCAGCAAAGTTTCATTAAGTGTGTCGGCACCACATACTGACCTGGCACTGGAAGGTCCCTTGAGACAGCAGCTCAGTTGTGTGTCTCAGTCAGCTTGCTAAATCCTGAAATATTTGTAGCCCTTTCCCGGATTCTTTTTCTAGTATTCTTCTTGCACCTAGCAACAGAAATTGATTGAAATCACCACAAAGCCAATGAAAAGTTCTCATTAACATAGCCTGAACTATAATCAGAATGTAAAAATTATCAAAATTTGGTAATCAGGACCAGTTTTTCTTGTGCAATTTTTGCTCACGGAAAATCTACATTTTTTTTTGCATGGTTCCCCAGATTTTATTTACTTTTACCCTCCTCCCCAAGAAAAAATATTAGAACTTGTGAGTGCTTGTTTCTAAATACGGTAAAATGTTAGAACTTGAATAATTTTAGTTAGAAGAATACGTGCTCATAAAATTAACATATTATTTGTACTAGTCAATGTTTTTTTTTTCTTTTTCTTATGGAAAATAAAGTTCGAATATAGATTGTTATTGTGGTTTGGATCTAGAATGTCCCCCAAAAGTCTCATGTACTTAGAAGTCATTGATTGTCTATGGACCATGTGCTGTTGGGAGATTGGGGCCTGAGACATATACGATACTAAACACTATTATATATACACATAAATATGCATATATATATATATATATATATATATATATATATATATATAAAGGTATATATATATATTCTTATACATATCTTACTCATAAAAGAATTAGATATAGAAATTAAAATACAAGTAGAATAGCTGGGCGTGTAACTACTCAGTGGTTAAAGCACTTGCTCAGGCTACACAAGGTGCTGGTTGATTTCCCAGCATCAACTATGTGGGTGTGGTGCACATGCCTATGACAGCACTCAGGAGGCTGAAAAAAAAAAAAAGATTGCTTAATTTTGAGTCCAGTCTTAGCTAGGTAGTGATTACAGGACCAGCCTAGACTACAGACTGAGATCCTGCAAATAAAATTTAAATAAATAAATAAATAAATAAATAAATAAATAAATAAATTGGCAAAAGCAACATTCTTATGAAAAAAGACATGTATAAACATGAACACATAAGTTTTATTTGGAATTTGAAGAGCAAACAGGAAGACTCGTTTACTGAAACATCTTTAAATTTTTCTCTTGTGTTTTAGGAAAAATAAAATATGACTCAAATTATACGTGTACAAAAATTTATGTATATCTCATTTAAGAAAAGTTACATATGCCTGAAATGAATTTGCTAAACAAGAAAGTTTGATGTTCCTAAATATTATAAATAAAGCTGGAAAAACACACAAAGAAGAAGAAATTTGTAACACCACAGATAAAGTACTAATATACACAACATGGCCCTTTAATGTGAAAATACAATTGAAAGTTAAACTGTATGTTTAAATACAACAGGAAACAAGTAGAACAACCTATGAAATATTAACATGTTAGATGCTTTTCACTTTTTCATTCAAAATGAAAGTAGGTGCACCAAAATTCTTTGAGATATCTCTTTTTTTTTCTTTTCTTTCTCTGTTGTTGTGCTGTGGAGTTGTTTCATCTTATTCACACTGCATGGCTTCTCCAACCCTGTTTTTACTTTGACTCAGTCTAACTGGGTTGCTCAGGTGCTCAGGCTGCCCTTAAATTTGTCATTTTACTGCATCAACTTTCCAAATTCCTGGGGCTATCGGAGTGTGATCATCTTTATAACTTCAGTTACCATTTCCTTTTTTTAAAAATAAGATTATCAAGAAGGAAAACTCTAGTCAGATTTTCTTAATGAGTCTGCGAGAAAACAAGAACATCAATAAACAGATATTGCAATATTGCACAACATTGTTTACATTTTGACTTAGAAATTTTACTGAATATAACGTTTTATGAGTGGAAAAATACTTCTCGCGGTATAAGTTTGTAATTACAAAACATCGGGAAAAAGCAGAGTAACCCATACTTTTAGAGTTTTTTAAGTATACTGTTTGAAAATCATGTTGAAATTCACACCCAACTGCCAAAAAAAAAAAAGAAAAGAAAAAAGAATGTGGAATATTACTACCAAGTTATGTTGAATATCTTCAAGAATAGTTACATAAGAGTAGCAGATGGAAAAGTCATATATATTTTACAATATTTTAATAGTTTTTGTTTTTGCCCATTTTATTGATATGTATAGATCCAATACATAATGGTTGTTTTGATCTTGAGTATTTTATACATATACATACCATGCCAAAATCACAAATCCTTCCCCTCCCCCTTTATAATCCTCCCACATCCTTTCCCTCCTCTCTGATTTCCATTATTTGCCTCAATTAGTTCTATAAAATAATTATCTTGGTTTCTCATATTAAAGAAACCGTTTGATATTCAACCATCTTCTGACTCATTCACTGAGCACAGTTGTCTAAAGTTACATTCATTTACCTATAAGAGTCTTAAACCTATATGTCTTTATATATGAGTAGTATTACATCATGTATAATTATGACAATTTATGTATCCATTGGTCTGTAGATGGGTATTTGGGTGTCTTCCACATTATAGCTCATTAGTTGTGCTGCTATAAACATGGGTGTACATGGATCTGTGGTAAATGTTTTTTTTTTTTTTTTAACTCTGTTGGGAAAATTCCCAGGAGAGGTATCGCTGGATGGAAGGGGATATTTATTTCCAGTCTTTTGAGAAATTTCCATACTGCTTTCCACAGTGGTCGTGCCAGTTTATATTCCCACCAGCAGTGCAGGAGAGTTCCTTCTCACAGCCTCACCAGCAACACTGATTGTTGTTTGTGTTCTCAATACAGGCCATTCTTTCTGGAGTCAGATGGAATCTTAGTGAGGTTTTGATTTGCATTTCTCTAATGGTTACAGATGTTGAACATCTTTTCATGTATTTATTGGCCGTTTGAACTTCATTTTTGAACTGCTTATTCATTTCCTTTGCCCATTTGACGTTGAGGGTCTTCCTTCTCTTCAGTTCCCTATATATTCTGGTTATGAGCCTCCTATCTGAGGTATTGGTTGTGAATATATTTTTCCCATTGTACTGGTTCTCTTTTTGCTGATAATTTCCTTTGCTATGCAGAAAATCTTTTTAATTTGATATAATCCCATTTAATTCTGAGACCTATCTCTTTTGCTGTTGCTTACACTATTTTTTGAATGAAAACCCATTTAACATTCATGTATTTGCTTAAATTCAGAATAACACAGCTCAGTCAAACTTGTAATTGCTTATTAGCACCGAGCCAGTGAAATCAGGTTGACAGCGTCCCAGCTGTTGATTCCCGTCTTCTCTACATGTATGTTTTTAATAGTTTCTACTTTTTGAGACTGCCAAAAATAAAATAAAATCAATATAATGGAAAAAGTTGAAGAAAGAAATGAAATATTTATACTTCGTATGAAGGGAATGACTACAGTAAAAGGTAGATGAGAACAAATCATGTTGTCTTAAAACATATTATTTCGAGTTAGAGACAGGCTCATAACTAGAGTATACAGGGAACTGAAGAAAAGGAAGCCCCCCCAAATCAAATGGGCAAAGGAAATGAATAGACATGTCTCAGATGAAGAAGTTCAAATAACACAGCGGTTCAAGCACTTGCCTAGCAACTGCAATGCCCTGGGATTGATTAATCAGCCTGACGTAAGCTGGATGTGGTGATACATGCCTGTGATCCCAGGATTTGGAAAGCTGAGACAGAAGGATTGACACAAGTCCAAGGCGAGCCTGCGCTCCAGATTGAGTTCAGGACCATCCTGGGCTACAGAGACCCTATCTCAAAAATAAATAGATAAATAAATAAATAAAATGTAGTATTTAATGACATATAGACGTCCACAAATAAAAGGAACTCACTAAAGTATAGTTAATAGATTTTGTGTTTTGAGGTAAAAATTTTCCTAATGATTTTTAATAACACCCTATTTTAATTTTGAACAAGTAAATGATTATAATCAGAATAACAATAACTACCCGTATCATTGCTGAAATACTAAATTATAAACATAGAAATGGGAGTATAATGGATTGTATGTGTTTTATTGAAACTAGAGATATCAATATGAAAACCCACTAGAATTAGATGATTTGCAGAACAGACAGGAAAGTAAATTAGTGTAGGACATCTTTGGCAGGGGGAAAATTAATCTATCTATCTATCTATCTACCTATCTATCTGTCTATTGAAAATAAGACATGTAAAAAATAGAAAATTTCAAAAAGGAACAACCATCCATTCAGTTCTTTTAAAGTGTCTTTTGCTGGTTAAACTTTGAAGACTCTGATCATGAATATAAATAATGAAAACATGCAGTTACACTTATATAAATGAAAGACAATACATTTAACAATGGAGAAGAATATTTATTTAGGTAGAATTCTACTAATAAATGTAAAGGAATGATATAATGGTGAAGATTTTTACAACTATGTGTTGAAACGGCTGATGCCAGTTTAAATTCTGCCATGTTCCACTAGTTTGATTTTTCTGGATGTGTGTAGGACCCTTTATTTTAGAAATTCTGTGGAATTCATGGGTAGTATTTATGGGTAGTATAAATTCTAAGACATTGTTTTCAGGCCTTATGTCTCAACAACTTAGAATAAAAGGGAAAAGTAGGATACACAGTTAAGTTCCTAAAACATAACTTTTAATTAGAGTGGAATGTTATAGTAGATCAACACTTTAAAGTTTAAAATGAAACCCATTTGTAACGTACTGAAAATTAAATGCCTTTTATTATTCCTAAGATACTCTGTGCCGTACTTATAATACAATTTTAGTTACTTAATGTTAGTGTTGTATAAAAAATCTAATGTCATAGTTACTAGGTTTAGTTTCTTATATTAGGGTTCGAAATTTCTAAATGTTTATTTTGAAAACTGGAAAAATCACTTATTTCTTTTTAGCTTATATTCCTTGGGAGATTCACATTTTTGGTAATATTCTAGTTTGTATGAAGTAAAATATAAAATATTACATAACTGATATTCAGAGGCCTGAATGGGGGCCTTTTGCCTTTAAAAACAAAGTACATTTAATTCATTTATGTAATAAGAACATTTTTCTGGAACAGAATATGTAACTTAAATATTTTTAGACCCATGTATGATTTTCACCAGACTTTTAGAAAGTTTCATTTTTAAGTGCAATTCCTGTATTTAAGTATAATTGAATAATTGTCTATTGTTTGGCAGACAGTGGAAGGAATGCATGATGGTATTACTTCATTATTTTTTAAACTAAAAAATCTACACAGGGAAACATTCTCTCGTTCGTCTTTTACTTGTATAAAACACATCTATAATTTCATATCCACAGAAGTACTTGGATTCTGTAATTTAAACTGTTTTGATTATTAATTAATACAGATAGCAGGCTATATACCTAATACCTTTAAAAATTAAACTTATACCCAAAATATTTTCTTGTTCACCAGAAGAGTGTTTATTACAATGTGATCCACAGCCCAACAAGAGAAGGGCATGGCTATTTTGGAAGGCATCATAGTTTTCTTTCACCCAATTAGCACAGGTTAGAGTTTTTCTCTTCCTCATTCTCTTTCCTCTCGATTCTTGTATCTTTTATAATTTATCTGAACCAACTTGAAGCGATTCATTTGAGAGATAGATTACTATGGGATTAATAAATGTCAAAAGTTTATATTTCTATCATTTCTATATTTGACTAATGCTTAATGAGATCAATTATGCCTCCAGCATTTTGTTACCTTTGCATGCACCTTTATCAAGCCTTAAATTTATTTTCTACCTCTGGGCCTTCCCATGTGCTATTCCTCCTACTTATAATGACCTTTTCCTATTCCGTTCTTGGAGTTTTAATTGGTCATCTGGTCTCCAGAAAGGATTCACTGAAGAAAGCTTTTTTTAACTCATCAGTAGAATATTATTTCAAACAATCTTTTCTTACATTTTTTTCTTTGTAATTTCTATACTTTTATGTTAATATATCATAATCATTAGTATTGTTATCTACTTCATAGTCACATATTCTTTTCTAGCCAGTTTTACACAAAAATTGAGATTTTTAAATTTTATATTTTTAAATAATCTACCTGGTATTTCAGAAAGTTTCTGGAATAGTCATAAACTTACACTCACATTTCACTCCTCATTTAAAAGTACTTTTTGAGACTTCAATCTTTAAGTTATTCTCGGCAATCTTTCATTAAATTGAGAATTAGTTAAGTATATGTGCTACATACTGTGGTGGTCTACAAGGACCCTACAAATAAATACAGATAAAAATCTCTTCTGTACATGACAGGGAGCTGGTAGTCACCTATGTCACAGGCAGAGAGAAGCTTGAAGTTGGAGAAGGTGACTATCACTGACCTAAATTTCTCTTGATTAGAGCATGGAATGAAATCAAATGCATCTTAAACATTCCAAAAGATTGGATATAAAAGAGAAATTTATAGAAAATAGATAAAATAGAGGCTAAAGAGAGAGGGATAGGGGACAGATAGGGAAATAATAGGCATTTGAATTATCTAACGGAAGGGAAGTAGAAACGACGAAACAAGCAACACATGAACATTCAGAAACGTAGTGTAAGTTTAGAAGCAGCATGTATGTAAAGCTACACTTGAAATGTAAATATTATAATTCATTCCAATTATCAATATTAGAACACAAGAAAAATTATATATTACAATGGTACTGTAATAATTTACTGCATAAAATGTACATTTTAATTATAAGGATATAAAACATTCAATGAAAAAACTAAAACAGATATAATACACTACTTATAAAAATATATTTTAACTGTAAGAATACATAGCTTCCAATTAAAAACTAATGAAACAGAGACATTATATTAGCATAAACTAGAAGAATGACAATTTATGAAGCACAGTTTATATTATATACTGGGCAAGATGTGTTAGTAGAGATAAAAATGAAATACCCTCATAATAATTGTTAATTAAAAATATAATATTGTATATTTATATTAATTTGATACAGAAAATGTGGTGAACCCAAAAATGGCAGGTTTACTTTTCATGAATTTGGATTATGCAAAAAATAATCAGAGTACTTTATGTATGTAATAACAATATACAAGACAAAAAAATCTCATAGATCTAGCAGATCTGAAATAATGAACATAAACGCCAACACCTACTCAACATATTTCACTTGGTACATGAGAAAGTAAATATTATTTCCTAAATGTCATAGAGTATCTTCAAATAAAGCAATATATCAAAAAGATTATATTCACTAACATTACACTGACAATCACTTTTTTCAAAAATTAGAAATAATAAGCATATTCTGCACCCTAAATTCTATTCACAATAGTCCTCATAGCCTAAAAATTAAGTAAGAATTGTTTAAAAATACAGAAAGAAATAAGAATATTCATAGATGTCCTTATGGTTGTCTTTATCTTAGCAATTGACCTAATACTGGATAATCTACAGACAAAGGAAATGTAATGCTCACAATTCTAGAGGCTGTGAATTCCCGATTCACAGAAACTATACATCTGCTATCTGTAGACAGCTGTTCTCTGCCTCACCAAAGGTGCTCTGTGTCTGTGCTCTTACCTGATAGAAGGATTGGAAAGCTTTCCTGAGTTTTCTTTGGTGGCACTAATTCCATCACTGGACAGGCCATTCCTGGGCCTAAACAAGTTCTAAAGTTTCTGCCTCGTTGTACTATGTACTAGGTATTATGATCACATCAAATACCCCATAACAAATTCAAGAAAATGATGAAGAGAAATGGGGACATGGAGCGACAGGAACTAGCGTGTCGATAACGGGTACAGCCACTTTGGAAGATGGGTTGACAATTTCCTAGAAAATTTAATGTAATATTATCAATCAATCAATCAATTTTATTGTCTAGTACTTGTTCCTATGAATTAAAAACATAAGACAAGAGTAGTGTGATGTATGATTGTCAAAACCCAGAAGCAACCAAGCTTTCAGAGTGATGCTGTGTAAATAAGCTGTAACATGCCCAGAAAATCAAACATGATTAACCGCAATAAAATTCAAGCTCTCATGTCAAATAAATGTGTAAAAGAACTTTTGATGCAT
The DNA here is from genome assembly GCA_004027205.1 of Ctenodactylus gundi. NCBI lineage: Eukaryota > Metazoa > Chordata > Mammalia > Rodentia > Ctenodactylidae > Ctenodactylus > Ctenodactylus gundi. Next base: position 291,555 of record PVKB01002222.1, on the reverse strand, counting down.
GATATCAAAGGAAAGAAGTTATTTGGCAAAAGCTACCAAATGTGCAATTCCAAATTGACAACATCCTCAATGACAGAACAATTCTAACTTCACGGTGTTGTATAACATGTACAGCACCAGTGGTATAATTTCATGTATATAGAATTTCAATTATCCAATCCCAACTATATAGATTATAAGGTAAAGTCCCAATTATGTTGCTTTTTAAAATTATATTTGTAGTGACATGACAATCCTAATTATATAAATACCTAGGTAACATATAAGGATTCCTCTTTTATAGATTACTATGATAATGGGGCAGAGCTTTTCATTTTTCAACATCCTACCTGTAGCCTCTCTCTGTTTTCAGCCTATCAACTTAGTGTGGCGAGCACTCCGTAAGAGGAGACAGACGGGACAGAGGCAGATGAATTTACCTTGGAAATGTTCTTTATTCACACAACAATCAATCGATCCAATTCACAAATCAAACCATAATAAATCGATCAATTAATTAATTCAGCAGGAAAGCAAGCGTTGCTCTGCCTCTTAAAACTATTCCCGTCCTGGGTCCCTTATGCTCACTGTGTGACGTGTTCTTGACTACCGGCAACACAGCCACCCGCGTATGAGCTTGTCCATGGCTCGCCAGTCCGTGGCTGGATCAGGACCCGCCAATAGCTGCCCGGCTGGACAGTCACTCCTTCTCTAGGGGGTCTTGCTCTGGGGAACGCGAGGAGCTGTAGTCTCGCACTCGGGAAGCGAGGAGGCTGGGGAGGAGGAGCAAGACGCGTATCCTGCGTTCAGAGTCCATGACTCCTACCTCGACCCTGAGCTTAGGACCAGGATGGTTTATATACTATTTTTATGCCTGCAAGCTAAGGATAGTGATTGTATCGGGGTCCAGACGCAGGTGAACAGGGGTTCTGGATATCGATCGTGGGGTTCTGGTTATCGATCATACCAGGGCTTTGTCCGCAGGCTACACATAGCGATTTCATCACACGGGGTCCACACTCAGGTGGCTCACTGCTTGTCAGTATCATACAGAGCTTTAAGCAGTTTCCAGAAATTTCCTTTATTGCACTTAATACGGGTTTGCTTTCTCTTTGTAGTCCTCATGCCGTTCATACCAATGCCTTCACGTCTACTCTCCACATTCTACCTGTGCTCTGGACACTTGGGTTCATAGTTCAAAATGGTCTACATTTTTCTATTTCTGCCAAATGCTCTTTACTTAAACCACAGAGAAATACAGTAGAGAAATAAATCTGATTTATTAGATTTCCTCCCTCCCATCAAGAATCAGGAGAGGATAGGAGCCTGATGATAAATGGGCCAGACCAGACAATTCTGGGAAGCAAACTCTGATTCTCAGAAGTTCTGGATATACTGAGCTTCTAAAACCTACATGACAACATTTAGTCACATACCTGTTTTCCTCCACTTCTGAGGCCTATTCTCTTTGCCAAACTCTGACTGGGGTAAGGATTGCCTTCTCTTTTTCACTTTCAGGACACACACCACCTGTGCTTTGCCCACTATTTCCTGTCATGCTGTGCTTTGGAAGAGACATAAAATAAAAGTCATGCTTTGGAACAAAGCAAGAAGTGGCCTTTGATTTAATATGTAAAAGAAAGAGGAAAGTTGAAAGTCTCTCAGACGTTTACACTCAAGGACAGCACAGAAATAATTGTGGCACTTTGGCTAGGAATAGAAGAGCCTTTTTTGGTTCTACACTGTAATGGAAATGTAGATTACACCGTTTGTAAAATTGCAGGGAGAGAAATGAAAGCTGGAGAGCGAAGTCCTCTTCTAGATAGATTTAGAGTCCAGGAATTCTTCGTGCTTACCTGTTGAGAGAGAAACACTTCTTTTCTAAGAACCACATGGTTTAAATGCTGCCATTTAATCAGAAAATAAAACAATAACGTTATAAAAGAATTCACAATGTTTCGTTGCTATTTACAATAAGTGTCATGATTTGAAATTCAGTGTTTTATTTTTAATAAATATCTTTAATGCATGTATTCCCATACAATGTTGCTCTATAATTTTTCTGCATCAAACAATGTGTTTAATGAGATATGTCTAGTGAAATAGTGAAAATTTGTCACTGCTTACTTTTCAATATACTGCTATGAGTAGTTTGTTATATGACATTTTGGTTTTATTCTTTACATAAAGAAGAAATACACTGAAATCAATGACGCATCATTTATATCTTCTGTAAATTACAATATTTTGAGAAGCTTAGAGGGTTTTATTGTGTTTCCTAGCTATCACGCTCATGGTAATGTTTTCTCTATAACATTATTTAAGCTATTTCTGCTTTATGTAGTAACAGGAGCATTATTTAATCAATGATATCAAACTGTGATTTTGAGAGTATAACTGCAGTTCTTTATAAACTGGTAGTTATAGAGCTGTGTTAAGTAAAACAAAGAATACTTTATGCCTGTTCATTTTCATTTAAATTTCTTTCTCTTGAGTGACAGACAGAACATTTTGTGGTAATTTCTGTGTTTACTATTATGCTAATAGCATCTGACGGTTTCCCTACAAAAGTTTTTGAAAACCAAATTTGACAGCTCAATACAATATGTGGTTAATTCTGTTGAAAATAATTTGTTTAAATTTATAGTAGGAAAGTAACAAATGCGTTCTGAAAATTGCTATGGTATTTTGAGCAAGAACTATTTAAAATTTTCAAAGGTTGAAAATGCATTGGCAAAAACATTCTTTTATTTTATTTAGGATGCAGAAATTCTCAACTAAAATGAGCCTTGTAAATGAGTTTATAGAGAATCAGATGATTAAAGGTTTCTGGAGATGAGACGTTTCTTTTAACAAGGAAATATAAGTGCTTCGAGGGAGCAGTGTATTATGTACTGAGGTACAAAAGATGATTAAGTGAATTAAGCGCTGTCCTAAAGAAATTAATTTGCCTCACTGCGAAAGCTATTTATTCTCAGGGCATTTTACCATTTCAGATTCATGACAGGGTCGGATGTTCATCTGCCTCATCAAGAGACAACCCTACATCAAAGTATTGGTGAAGAACAAAAGCAAATTGAGCATTTATTCTTAAGGTTTGTTAAAGCTAGGTGGTAGAAAATATATGGAAAATTTTCGGTTCAGATCGTTCTGCCTTGATTTGATAGTAGAGTATATGACATATTTTAAAAATTTAAATGTGCACTTTAAAAATTTCCTATTTAGTTTAATATTTTTTTGAGATGGTCTTGCTGTGTAACCCAGGCTCATTCTGAAATCACCATTAGCTCAGGTTACCCCTGGAGTCACCATAGTCCTCTTGCCTCAACAGGAGTGCTGGTAATACAGGCATGCACCACCACACCCATTTTATGTGGTGCTGGGGAATCAAAATCAGGACGCTGAAGAACTTGCTAAGGAATCATTTTAACCACTGTGCCATTCCTCCAGCCCTAATGGCATTTTCAGTATCTTACACTTTAATGAGTGACGTTTTAAAAAGTATACTTATATGATATTTTTAATAACTTAGAATGAAATTTGAAGTTGCTACTAATGTTATAAAATGCATTGAATAATTTTCTGTAACATCTCAGCATAAAATTAAGAGTAAGCATGCTCTTATAATAAATCTCAAGAAGACTTAATTTCACGTAAAACTTACATGTTAAGATGAAATTTTTGGAGCATGATTTTTATTTTTGGTAAAATTAATGTGGAAAAGGATATATAGCAAAAGAATTTAATTTTAGCCATGGGGAAATCTAAAGCAGCAGCAAGTTCCAGTCTCTATCTACCTGTCAACTTATCAAGATTTTGTCTGAAAGTAAATACAATAAGTGAATAAAAATTATTGGACATGCATACAGCTGAATACAAAAAAAATCTGGGTTTCATTCCCAGTATGTGAAAGTCAGGAAAAAAAATGCACTTCTGTTTATTTTTATTACAAACTGTCTGCCTTTTCAACTCTCCAAAAAAAACTTTGGAGAAAAACAAAATAAAAGTATTTAGCTGCTCAGTAATTAAATAAATTAGTAATCTCTTGCTCTGAGAAAAAAATGAAAGAATTTTTACCTTTCTCTTTTTCTCTCTCTCTTTCTTGCACATACACTTTTCATGATTTAACTGTGTGGAAGAGTCTAAGCTCAATTATGAGATAATTTTATTATAGTAATAATCATTTGGTAAGTTAATATTCTAATTTCTACCCATTTTGATAACAGAGAAATGTAATATACATATCTACTAACATAATTCTGTTAGTGAATGCACTTGCTACTCAAAGCCAAGAAACTTGGATAGACTGAATTAGTTGCTTTGATTGATCTTGCCAAAAATTTCACATTAATTTTTATTCTTTTATTTTGATCATGACTATAAAATATTAAAAAAAATATTCTCAGAATGTTTTCCCAGTTATAATAATGCATATACAAAATACTAAGCTCAACCTACAGTCGATGTTAAGGATTATTGTACAGTTGATATTACTATATTAACAAGATATGAATCTTAACAATTAACCCAATTTAATTTGTCTTTATAATATTTCTCTAGTTAAGTACATCTAAAGATGTACTACTTTTGATATTTATTGCTTAAAGAAACATAGAGTCATTGGTAGACACTATGCATATCAAATCTTTCATATTCATACTTGGTTTTAGACTGCTTTAACTTATGTGGTGCATGTATCAACGAGTAAAGTTGAGCACACTGATGCTAGAGATATGATTTTACACTGTAAACACTGTTTTTTGTGGGAAAATAAAAATACACAACATCGTGGAGGAGAGGCTTAATTTGATTCAAAAATTTATCATGTAGTTCGTAGTTGGCTGCCCGTGGTGCAGAAAATGCTGGAGGAAAGGTACTTTAAGGCAAAACTGCTCAGTTCATGGTGGCCAATAGGCAGAGTAGGGGAAGAACCACAGAGAGAAACAGTCCTCTCATAGACCTCAAGGTCATGCCTTCATGACCCATCCTCATATAACCTGGGATGTATTTTACTAATTCCTTAAGCTGCTTCCAAATCGAATTGAGTCATAGGGAGTCTCACTTTCCACTTTCTCAATTTACACCCATTCATGTATTCTTAATCTACACACACCCTCGAAATAAATACCAGGTCATAATTCCACCTAATATGACCCAACTAGGCCGCTGAAACCAATATTCTCCCCCAAAAGTCTTATCTTTATAAACATTGCTCCAAAATCCAAGGTGATATCTTGTTTTTAATGGAAACTTAGCTGTGAACCTTGTAAAATTGCAAAAGCAAGTTACTTAATTACTAGTTACAATGGCACAGAGTAAACCTTCCTACTGTCAATGGGAGAGCTACAGGTATAAAAATGCATAATACAGCATTGTGTTGTTAACTTCAAATTTAGACAACAGAGGGTCAGGTAGATAATAGATTAATATCAAGCAATAGTTAAATAAATATCAATTAAATGGATTTGTTGGAGTGAGTTGACAAAATGCTTAGACTTGTGGAAGATATCTTACATTGACATGAAAACCAAAGTAAGATTCATGTCACAGTTTTTGAATCACATTGAAATTTCAATCTTAAACACATTAAGCATCAATCCATCTGTTGAATATTTCTAAGCACCAGTGCTTACATTTAATTTGATTATTCTATATAGAAAATATACTAATAAAATTAGTGGAAATAGAGAAAACAAAAAAGAAAATTTAAATCTCTGTATTATACGATTCAAAATTAGGCACCACATCATGTGATATTTGTAAAGTATAATAGATAATTTTAATATATGTATAATAAAACAGTTGATGTAAATTCTATAAGATTATAAACAGAGCCTTTGAATAATTGTGTCATGCTATCTCAAGCAGATTATAGAAAATACAGTAGAAATGGCACAGTAGAAAAACCCTGACAAAGCATTTCACTATAGCAATATGTGAATTTTTTGTCTGAAAATAGAACAAAATCAAGGAGACAGAGAGAGACAGAGACAGAGAGAGATTAAAAATATCTTCCAGTGATGCACACATTTCTTTGCCATATATTGAGGACATGCAACTGACACTAATTTTCTCTTAAGAATAAAACACCCAGGTAATCTGTATATAAAATTAACATTAAAGGCTAATCCTCAGGGTTTCAAACTGTACTGTTTGCAAAATACATAATTTAAGCTAATTTACTTCTCAGACGAACATCTATAACATAATCTCACTGGTATAATCATCAGTGACTTATTGGTAATATAAAATGATTGAAATTATCAACAGATAAAATTTAAGTAGAAGATTTAAATGATGGAATTATTGTACATGCCAGCAGTCCCTCAAAGGAAATAACCCAATATAATTGCACTTCTTCACTGCATTCTAAAGTTTGGCAGCCTGAAGTTTTTATTAAATTATGCATGCATTAATAAGGTTGCATACCAAAGGAGGGATAAAAACCAAAAAATGGTTAAAACTTATATGGACTAGAAACCTATGTGTGACTAAGAATTAGATGTCTCATTATCTGTTACATTCCTTCTAGGTGCATTAATCAAAAAGCATAAGGCTAATATAAATTATTTTATATGCTATCTATTAATCAATCTCATCATTAAGATATTAAACCCTATGTTTCATAGTATTACATTATTTTACTTTGAAGGAACCAACTTTTTATGTCTCTGTCTTTAACTGAGTTTTGCATTTCAATGTGCCTAAATTTGAATTTTTAGGCCAGTGTAGTTCATCTCCTTGCTGGGACAAAGTGCCCAACATCATTTAAGGGAGGAAAGATTTGTTCTAGCTTACAATTTCGAAAGGGTTCATACGGTCCATTCATAGGCAGCCAGCAATGGTAAACTCACACAGCAGAGGCCGAAGAGCTGCTTAGGTCATTCCAGACAGAAACCAAGCAAGAGGAGCAAGACCTTTTCCAAGAAGAAGCTATAACAATGATTCTTCTTTCTTCATTTACTTAGTTCAAGCGAGTTGGACTGTCCACGCTCAAGGTGGGCGCCCTTCCCACACGTTCTGGTCCACAGCACAAATCTGAAAGCTCTACCCCGGGAAATCCTCAATTTCAAAAACTTGACCATATCCTTTCAGATCAAATCCCAACAATCTGCCCCTTCCAGCCAGGCCCACTTCCCAACTGCACATAGTTCCAAATTTTATGAGGCTTTTAGGGTACATTCAAGATCCAAACCATAGTATAAGCTAATCTCATATTGTCTGGCATGTAGGAAAGTGACTTAGCATGTACAAATGTGTTGCCTTTGTAAGATTTGTGTTTCTACAAAAAGGAGTATAAGTAATAAAAATGATCTCCATTTGTGCAATTGCAAAAAAGCCTTATTCTTTAGCTCCAAAAATTTCTTCGGTAAACTCATCAATTTGATCTTTATTGATTAAAAATGTAAAATGTGATTTCTTTTACCTAATATTGATCAAAACATAAAAGTGAGGTTTAAATCTTATGAACTGTTTCATATGTTCATGCAATATGATATTTTATGCAATTAATTTCCCAAAATCAGATAAGTCTCGAATTTCACAATGTGTTTCACAATGTATTAAAATGGCCAAATGCAATGGTTCTGGTAATCCTCCTAAAGTTCTCCACTTGGAATCCATGCCTTCAAATTTCTATTTGAATTGTTTGCTCTTGCCTCAGTTTTTATTTATTGATTTATTGATTTATTTTTCTTTACATAATATCTAAGAGCAGGCTATTTATATAAGAAGTTGGTTTATTTTAGTGCAACAGCATGATACCAGCATCTAAACGGCATCAACTAGTTTCTTGCTATTATCCAGGCAGTAGAAAAGCAGAAAAAGAAGCTGATGTGTTTTGAAGAAAAGAAATAGGAGGTGCTAAGAAAAAAAAAAATATTCCTGTGCTAACTAACTCATTCCTGAGAGGGGTGTCTTACATAATTCCTGAAGGAGGGCACTAACCTGGTCACGATGGCTTCAGTTCTGGATGCAGATGTATCTCTTCTAAGGTGCACTTCTCCACACTGCCGTGTTGAAGAATTAAGGCTAACCATAGATCTGTTGGGTGCAAACATTGCTCAAACTACAGCAACTTTTTAATGCCAACATCCAACGGTTGGTTTTTAAAGAATAATTTTAGAATTTTCAGTCACATGCATCCTGTGGAGAGCCATTGGCACGGGCAATTTCATCACTTTTGATTTACATGTATTAACTTTTCTGGAATAATTTATCAGTCTTTTAAAAAGAATAAAGGTTGGATAAGCAGTCAATTAGCATATGTCTGCTGTCTAAATGATAGGTACTTAGATAAATAGATCTAAACACACAAAACAATTTTTTAAAAATAGTAAAAAAATAAAATAATCACATTAAACTAAACTAATCATTCTTCATTAAATTCAACAATATGGTTCTTATATACTTTCAACACATTTAAAAGGTCCGCTCAATTACTATACTATATTTTAGGTTATCTAGTTTCAATGTAATGATTATCACCTTAAAAGTCAGCTTAAGGAGAAAGGTTTGCACCTCAGATTAGAGAATTGAGCTGGCACGTGTGAGGCTCTGAGTTTGATCCAATACACTGAGTGAAGTAGAAAAACAAAACATTTTCTAGAGTAAAAGTCAAATTTTTGTCAGCTCTGATAATATTTGAATAATTTTACGCAGACATATAACAGTTTATTCTATTTCAAACACATTTTTTTTTTTTGCTAAGTGATGCAGTAAATTTTGACTCAACCATATGCCACAAGCATTTGTTTTTTTTTCCTCTAGTTAATATGTATATATGGGATACATAATGTTTACATTGAACTTGAGTATTTTTTGCATAGATACCTTGTGTCAGAGTAACCAACTCTTCACCTGTCCCTTTTCTGAGGCTCCTGTACACTTCTCCCCCCAACTCCCACTGTCCTCCTTAGTTCTATAAAATGACTGTATTCTGGGTTTTTCAGATTAGAAGACTCATTCAATATTTAATCTTCTATGTCTGACTCATTTCATTGAGAATGATGATCTCAAATTGCATCCATTTACCCACAAAATCCTCAAAACTACCTGTCTTCATAGGCGAGTAGTCCTCCAGTGCGTAAAAATTCCACATTTTTTGTATTTATTGCTATGTTGACGGGTATTTGGATGTCTTTCACATTTTAGCTATTGTTAGTTGTGCTGCTATAAACATAGATATACATATATCTTTTTTATATGATGTTTAAACTCTTCTGGAAAGATTCCCAGAAGAGGTATACCTGGATCAAAGGGGATATTTACTTTCAGCCTCCTGAGGAATTTCCAAAATTCGTGAGAGAAGATTTAAAAATGTATCAATTCTTTTCCTGCCCCAGAGGTGAAAGGAACAATTATCTCTAATTATTTGCCAAAATATAAATATATGAATATTTTCCAGATTATAATATTTTGTTTGAGAAGGCAAATAAAATTTTAAAATCCTGAAAATTGAATAGATTAAAGTTTTTACTTACTATATTATGGCTTAAAATTGTAAAAATTAAAGTAAAAGTTGTTTTTTCTCTAAGCAACATAGAATTATGAATTACTATTATAAATACATTTGGGTAAATACATGTATTACATACACAATATGCATTTTTATTTCCATTATACTTGGATATATTGTTGTAAAATTATCTGGTGAAATTATTATCATTTATTGTTACCTTTATAACCTTGGATGAGGCAGCGTTTGATTGATAAAATATTCTGATTGAAATATCTCAGCATAAATCATGCTGATTTATTTTAATTTTCTTTTATAGCTTTATTGAAATCATATTGCAGGTAAATTTATGCAGATGGGCTAGAATTTCAATATTTCAAGGTATTTGAATTTTTCAAAAATGTGATTATTAAAAAGTATTAAGTTATATCTATAAGAAATTATTTCTGCATACCTAGTGATGCAAAAATATTTGCAGGATATTTAGTGATTTTTCTTTGTATGGAAATTTATTTTTATCATGACATCCACATGTCTGGAGTTTAAGGAAATTATGTATGGGAAGTTCTGTACTATACATTAAAATTATGAAACAAAAATAATTTTAATGATAATAATTTAAATGAGATTTAAAATTATTACTGGAACATGGTGATGTTCAGAGAACTCTTCTATTTCATGTTTATTTTTAAGAAAAAATTAAGTTAGCATTACATTCTAAAAGTTTCTGTTATCACAAGAATGGAAGCATTCTTTTGTACAATTTACCTTAAAGATAAATGTTTAGAATACTTATATTTTAATATAGTGCCTATATTATTGATAATTTAGATTTCTTGGAAGAAAATGTAAGATGGATTTACTCTGACCTGTCCTGTTAGATAATAGAAAAGAAAGTAAACAACTAGGTAGAAATCTCCAGGCTTAGTCCAAAATCTTTTCTTTCCAAGTGAAGAAAATTTCACACTCTGTGGGATTTACCATTATGACTTTTGACTTTTCCTTCTGCGTTTTTAGTTTAGTTTGATTTAGTTTCCATGTTTTGTGTGTGTGTTTTTGTTGTTGTTGTTGTGTATTTAGATCTCAAATTTTCAAAAGTCATTCAAAAACAAATCATCATATTGAAACAGAGTATTATACTGTTTTATACAATTTTATTAGTATTATAAATTTGCTAATACTCATGGAATTTCACAGAATTTCACTCAAATTATACTTTTACAGGTAGATTTTCTTTTAAATAATAGTTAAATCTACTCATAAAAAAGCACTTCTGTAAAAATCCTTTACATATCTAATAGCAAATTTTAATTTTATATATTTATGTAGAATTCAAATAAGTTTTATGTATAATTCAAATTTTCTATGAACTCAAATCAATGCATTATTTATTCATTATTTAGTTCTAACCAAACATCCTTAATCAACGCTTTTCCATATTCATTCTTAATTTCTTATTCAGAAAAAATAAACATGTTTCTATCCCCCTACAAATGTTTGCACATTTATTGAACTTGATTATATGCAATACAGAAACAATCATTATATCTGATGGCCACTGAAAAGTTATTTCCAATCTTACAAAAATTCTTTCATTGGAAATAGAATGTATTTATTTTTCTGCATTTACTTTTAAACTCAACTTGCCAGCGATGTGTTCGTGTTGTGCCAATGGGAATATTGTAACAATATTTTGAATCTCATTTTAGACAACGAAAATATCAGCAGGAATATACATATAATAAAAGTTAATCATAGCCTTCAAATCACAAGGTAAGAATACAAGTCATCCCTTAGTCTCGTCTGAAGGAGATAGTTTAAGGATGGAACCAATGAAAACAGCAGAAATAAAATGACAAAGAAGTAAAGGTCTTACCTAGTTTTCACCCAACAAGAACATATTTGAAACATTAAAAGGCCACCAGTTTGAGTGACAGATGACTGGCAAGAATAAAATACCTGTAGTCCCATTTGAATTGTACAACCAACAATAATCGGCAGTGTTTCTTTTAACTTCTGCATAGTAGCCACATTTAAACCTTAGACTGTGACGTTAATAGCACACAGATTTGCTACAAGGATGGGAATCTAGCTACAAACAGAGAACAGGCTTTTGCTTTGAGGATTTCAGAGGCAGAGGAAACAGGTGTCCCTTCCATTGTGCGTTGGTGCGACATGTTGAATGGCATAATGAAAACAAATATAAGATAAAAATGAACACCCGGAAAAGGGTTTGCATTTTGAGATAACACACATACTCGTCTTTTATCATGCAGATTGGAATTCCAGTAACAAACATGGGATCAAGGATCAAATATCACATGGTTAACAATGTGATGCACAGAAACATTTAGAAATGCTTATAAACATGATGCAACACTATAAAGGTTCGAGGAAAAATTGAAATTAAGTTAAGTTCATTGCTATATACATAAATTTCAATGATGAACATATTTTGAATAAAAGACATGTAAATTGTGTTCTCTGTATATTAAAGATTTAAAATCACCAAACATTTTAATAAGTTACACAGAAGATTAAGGGCAAAAATATAACTTACCTAAAAATAAATGATGAGACTGGCCGTAAGTATTCCTAAATGTACTAAGTGCCTGAAAGGAATGAGGATGCACTTGTGGAGTAAGGGCATCTTGTCTCCAGAGGCATAAGTGATGGGCTGGGAGTAAGAAGCTTTGGGTTTGATCTGTGGCTCTGTTATCTAACAGATCATGACCTTTTCAAGGCTATTTATTCTCTAGGTCTCTGTGCGTACATTTGAAACTATATCTATATCTATATCTATATCTATATCTATCTATCTATCTGTCTATCTATCTATACGATAAAGGCACTTAGGAAGGAATTTAGTATGCAATAGATTCTTAATTAGCATGATGACTTGAATTACTAGTAAACTCTGTCAAGTCTCTATGTGTTTTCAGTTTAGTCAAAAGTGTGTGTGTGTGTGTGTGTGTGTGTGTGTGTGTGTGTGTGTGTATGCATTGGCTTAAACAATCCAAATTTGTTGTCTCAGAGTTCTGACAGAAAGAGGACCGTAATTAAGATATAAAGAAGTTTAGTCCTGAGACTTCTCTGTCTTCAGAGAGCCGCCATCGCTGTGCGCTTAGCCTCGCGAAGACCGTACCATCCATCCTCTGGGTGCTTCTGCTTCTTCTTGTACCGACACCAGTCCCAGTAGGCTCCAGGGTCACGCTTGTAACTCTGTATACATTTACACTGGGATTCAGGGTTTTTAACTTTTCAAATAAATTCGGGTAAAACATATTTCTTTCCACAAAACATCTGTGGGTTACGTCCTTTTTTAAATTCCTGATTACTATATTTGTTTTTGCTTTACATTTTATTTCAAATGTTTTTTAAAAGCTTTTATTAGTACATACTGATGAAACATTCTAATTATGCTTGTCACAGGAAGTTGCCATATCCACATTACAACTGAATCATTTTCCCTCCTTCTTCCCTTCCTCACCCTCCCACCTCCCCACCTTGGGGTCCCCTTCCCACCTCCACTAATTCTACCTCCACCTTTCCTTTGTCTCCTTCTTACAAACAATACTCTTCCACTATGTGTTCCAAATACTCTTAAAGCGATTGACTTTGTCATATTTATTTTAGAATTTCAAAATTAATGTTAATTTTTTTCACCATACAGGGCCAATATTATGAATAGGACGCTTAGTACACAGGATATGAAAATGATGACATCATATGCATTTTTTAATATGTGATTATTGACTCATTGAAATCGATGGAACAACATACTGTCTTTTCTTCATTTTCTGCTCTGTGGCTTACCTCACAATTCCATCAGAGGCAGCAGAAGTTGTAGGTGAGGAAATAACAGAAAACTAATATCTGTTCATAACAATTTCTCATGCTTCTCCTTTCAATGCTAAAATGAATTTATTCTTTGTATTTCAAAGGATAATTGATAAAATATGAAAATTTGCCTGAATTTTAGATTCTTAAAAATCTTTTTTTGTAACCTTGAATTTTCATTTTTATCTATCTATCTATTTATTTATTTATTTATTTATTTATTTATTTGTGACAGGGTCTCAATGTGTATCCAGGCTGGTCCTGAACACACAATGTGGGACTCAAGACAGTCCTCCTGCCTCATCCTCGTGAGTGCTGGGATTACAGGCGTGCACTGTCACACCCAGCTTATGTGGTGCTGGGAATCAAATTCAGGGCCTTGTGCTTGCTAGACAAGCACTTTAATCACTGCCCCATTTCTTTAGTCCTATTTTATTACGTTATGATTAGTCAGGTAACCTGTGAATTTATCTGACTAAGGATTCTCAAAGCAAGTTAAGTGGAAGCTGCAACAACATATGGGTGTGTTTTGAATTGATTTTTAAAGCGGTTTTGAGAAGTTGACAGACTGTTCCTTGCAATATTGTAGAGTTTATTCTGAAGTTTTCATTTCATGTCATAGGTGGTTCCTATAATTTCTCCATTAATGTTTTCTTAAAGCACATATGGATTGTAACAAGGAGATTTCCAGCATATAATCAATTGCTTAGCAGAAACCTCTTGATTTTCTAATAAAATAAAGACTTGTGCTTTATCAAGAACATCAGTAAAGTAGTAGAATATAAGAATTATCTGTGCTTATTCCAAATGAAAGCTATTGAAACAGGCATTTGAGATTCACACACCTATTAGAATCTCCTTCCTTTGGGATGCATTTGAGAATGCAGTTTTTCACTCTATCTTACTCACCAGGGAAAATCTGCAGAATTTTACATACAACTTTACTTTTAAACATTCACGAACACCACATTATTCTTCTGAATATTTTCGCTGCTAACATAAATGTTGTTAAAAATTTGATAATTTTTACATAAATAATGCAATTAGCTTTATATATATACATATATATATATATATATATATATATATATATATATATATATATGAAATATACCTTTTGTAAAAAGTGTTAAAATATAAGTCCTATAAAAATTTACATAAAACATTATGCATATATTTATTAGTGACACGGTATAATAATCTTATTATTACTCTAAAAATATCCCAATTGTTATTGACAGATATGGAAGGTATAAGGTTTTCTTTGCTAAGGATGAATAAAATGGAATTTTTAACACAAAAGTGCCTCAATGTTTGTGAGGCTATTAATATTCCTAACATTTTTAATTTACCAAAAAACGAAAATATCATTCTTATTATATTGTATATTTTCATTTACTAAATGATGTGTGAAATCTTACTTGTGGTGTATGTCAGTTAGTGTGAATACTATTCAGTGGTCAAAACTGAGTATCTTTTGCAGGTGCAGAATGCAGAAGTTTTGAAATATGGGTGATCAATGTTTTTGTTAATGTTTATTTGAGTGTCAGGGGAGAATTGCTGTCACTATTCTGTTAGGGTAAAAAATGTTCACTAAACATTTGTAGATGAAGAGCAGTGGTGTATTCTACTTCTGCAACAGGTCACAAAAATAAGTCAGGGACATGATATTGTTAAGAGACTATGGTCTTTTCCAAATAGCAGATGTTGAATGGCCAAGTGGTCTGCCCAAGAGGCAGTGTTTATTACCTAAGAAAGTCTACACAAGTGATAATGTATATGCCTGTGTGCTCATCACAGGTAGAAAATCATCCCAGCGTTCTAAAAAAGAGACAAATAAAATGATCTCTTTCTACAGAAATCAACAGAGCAAAACCTGTGGCCCTAAGTGTGAGAATATGGTTTTTACACATTTAGAGAGAGAAGAGTTTATTAATTAGATCTTATACCGAGAATTGAAGTTCACACAACTATTCTTTGAAATCAAACTTCTGTTTGACATTCTGTATGAAATTTAGGTTAGAAAACTTATCATAAAGCCATTAGACACATGAATAACCCAGCACCCAAACTATTAAATTTAGGACAATGAAATTGGCCAGATATGATCATTAGTCAGCATACAAAAAAAAAATCCAACCTAATCCAGAACCATGTGTGGCAAACTGCAATCCACACACACTTTAAATTTGTGCCTTATCCCACAAAACAGGCAAATGATGGTTAAATAGACAGAAAAGTATGCATATCTTATCAAAAAAGGAAGATTCCTCTGTGGTATAATTTAGCATACCGTCATCTTTATGTCTACAATTGACAGAGGCACAACAGGATTTGCTACAAAATAGATAAAGTCAATTGAAAAGTCTGAATAATTACGATTTTTTAAATTTTTTAATCTGGCCGGAAGCACAGGTCTATAATCACAGAGCTCTGGGAAGCTGAGCCACGAGGATCATGAGATCGAGACTAGCCTGAGCCATTCAGCAATTTAGCAAGACGTTGTCAAAAAACAAAAACAAATAAACAAAAAGCAGAAAAGAAACAGCAAAAAACAAAATCTGAATATAGCTCAGTGTGAAGGCTTACACTCAATCTCCAGTGACTGAAACAAATAAAAAAGCATGAACTGAATGTTTAGGTGCTTCCCAATTTCATATGTTAAAAGTGCTCCTCATTGAAGTGGTAATTGGAAAGTAATTTTTTTAACAGGAAAGAACATGGCTGAATTGAGTTCAAGATCATTGTTAATATTGCTTTTTTGTTTTATTTTGTGTTTCAATTTGGTTTGTTATATTTGCAATGGTGACAGCCATCATATGTAGGACGTTGTGCATGTGGATTTAACATTCTATCACTGAGCTAAAATTCTAGCTTTATATTCAAAATGTACTCTTTTATGGAAGGTAGAACATGCAAGCGATGGAATTGTATAGTTACCTACCTAAGAAAATTTCAAACTAAAGTATTGGAAAATGGATTGATTTGTCCTGATTATATAAAAATGAAAGAAGAAACAAATAGATTTAAAGCTAGACTTGGAAAATTTTGCATATTTTTCCTAAAAAATGTAAAATCAAAATTTAAAAAAGAGAACAGTATGGGTGTAATGGAGTTGTAGATCCAATCAGAGACCTCAGGAAAAACAAAAGTGTTAGTTTGGGTGAGTTGAAGGAAAAAAGAATAAAGGGGCAGCCAATGACTGTCTGCTCATACCATGGCCATGAGAATACCTGGCAACTTAAAGGGAGAGTTAATTGGAGAATGATCACTGTTCCAGTAGATGTCAGTGATCTTGAAGATCACAGCATGAAGTGCAGGTTTATTTTAAAAGTATAAGTTATCAGTAAGTTTCTTTGCTGTGTTTTGAACTTGCACAGAATGCATTATTCTTTCTGCTTTTTCATTCAAATTGAAATTTGTATCCTCCTTCTATCCCATCAGGAACACTTGACCTCAAGGCAGAATGTTGGATGTTACAGCTTCACCGAAGGAGTGAGCGGCTTGTTCTCTTTGTCAGTGTGGATGGAAGGAGAGAAAAACTACAGAGAGGAAAAAAGTAAGAGAAATTTTTTTTTCCTTGAAAAGATATTATAATTTCCTGATCTTAAACCAAGAATATGGCAAATAATTCGCCAGAGAAACAAGTGAATATCTTTCTCTAGTGATTAATTTTGAAACTGGAATATTTAATTCTGTAGACTCACATAACAAAACTTATGATTAGGGTGACTTCATTCATGGAAGGTGCATGGCACACGTGGTTGATGCTTTTTCCGATTTCAAGGAAACAAATTCCACGTACTGCAAAATAACACTGATAGTTTTATTGATGATAGACAAATCACACCTGCCCTGAGAGAAAACATACACCGCATAATATTATTATACCTTCTGATACACATGTTAACACAAAGTATTTGTAGGTTTGAAGACTATCTTTTGAATTTTTGATACTAAAATGAGAATATTATAAGCTGGGCAGCTCCTCAGTGAGGGAACCTGAATATTACTCCAGAGGTGGAAAAATCCAAGGTGTAGTGATCGCGTGCCTACAGTCACTTGATTGCCTGGTTGCATGCTGCTTCTGCTGCATTGATGGCTGTGTTTTCACTTTGGTGCTTTGTTTGTTTGTTTTTGTTTTGAAACAGGGTTTCTCTCTGTAATTCAGGCTAGTCCTGAACTCACTATGTAGCCCACACTGGTCTTGAACTTCCTGCATCTTCCTGTCTGAGCATCCAGAATGCTGGGATTACATGCATGTACTGCCATTCCTGGTTCAGATGGTTTTGTGTAATTGAACCAGGGCCTTGTGCTTGCTGGGCAAGAATTCTAAGCACTGACCATGGCCTCAGCCTTCACTGTGCTCTGACAAGGGAAAGGGGCCAAGGATCCTATTTGTTGTACTTTTAAAAGGTATTAAGTCAGTTCAAAAGAGTTCCGTATCTATGAGCTAAGCACATCACAAAGGACAGACTTTTATCTAGCATCATAACTAGGACTAATTTTCCATAAGTAAACATTTTTGAAGATGGGAGATTGACAAAAATTCAGTCTACAAAAATTCCTTAAAGTCAAGGGAAATATTGAGTAGTTTGTTTATGAAATAATACAGCAATAACATTTCTCTACAAGGCTTTTGATCTTGGATCTCTTAAATTAACTTTCTGTCTGGCTGCTGGTCTGCCTTTCTGTCTTTATTCTGCTTCTTTCATTGTAAGAGTTTTGCTTGTTAAGTGCACACACTAGGCTCAAAATCATAGGCCTCAGTTCATCCAGCCTTAACCACATGTAGCTGAGACTCTTAGTGTCAGGCTCCACACTTGTCTCTTCTAGATGTTTTACTGACTGAATCTTACGAAATGTTTTTCCTTCACTCATTTGTTCCAGAAACAGTGTCTAAAGATAACAATCTATATCAGAACCAAAGGAAAAACACATTTTACATATAAATAAATAGAAATCTAAGAGTAAGACATTGATGAAACAAAAGAAAGAAGGAAAGGTTATTATTTCCTCTTTCTGTACAGAAAATATATGAATTGATGACATATGATTTTTACGGAAATATTTATACAGACTTTTATATAGAGAAGTAATATTAGCTCTCTTATATATGTGAGGGAATTTGAAGAACCTGTATATTCTCTATTGAATAATTCTAGAATTTCACATATTAGGAAGCTTGTTTTCTGACTCTTTTAACTGTAAAGGATATGTATAACCAAAAAGGCATGCCTAGGCATCTGAACAAAAAATTTCACATTCTTTACATTTGTGAACATTACCACTGGTATAATTACTAAACTGTGTTTTGGGGGACTCACATTACAAACATGATTTGAGCATTAACTTTCTGACTATGGCAAGCAGGCTGGTTCAGCAAAGTTTTTAAAAGGATGTTTAAAAGGAACTGTGTACACAAATTCTAATGTTTCACTTTCATCCTTAGCAAATATTTGCTGTAATGAATTGCAATACTTTTCTGTTTTCCTACATCCTTAATTCTGTTGTCTGGGGAAGCCATAATCTGTTTATAAATATGGAGCCTTTTGTAAATGCTCAGGATCAACGGTGCATGAAGAATATATAAAAATACATTTTAATTTGTGGAGAATGCTTTATTAACAACACATGATTATCACAGAGAAATTCAGGGCTATTTTTAAAATACTCAAATAACTATAAATAATTTCCCAGTTGTTTCAGTAGTATTATTTAAATATTTAGATATTTTCTGTAAATTTGCATTAAAATTCTGACTTTGGAAAGTGGCTTTCAAGTATAATTCAGAAATTATATTGAATTAAAAATGTATAATATTTACAAAATATAGACAGATTGAATCAAGTTCAGATTAAAAAGAGCTAGCTTATATTTTATATTGTCCTAATACTTGAAGTTAAGTTTTTCTATGTATTTTAGCTGAGATACATTTTTGTGTTATGTGTGGTACAAAAGATAGAATCCAGGGACATGTATGTACATGAGATAAACACAAGTAGGTCCACTTCCGCTGGGCTGTAGCCTCAGCCCTAGAAACTTTTGGTTTTATATAAAATGGATTCTATTTGGTTTATAAGCTTTTCATTCATGCTAAGCATAAATTTACTACTCTCTTATTAATATATGGCTGATTTAAGGTGTTAGTGTGTCATTTTTTACTGTAGTATATGCAGAGATGCATGCCTTGTGTATTCAATATTAAAATAGGGCAAGAATTATTTAAAAACATCATGTTTGCAACTTATTACATATAATTTAAATCTGTGACAGAAATTTTACTACATTTAAATTTTGTGATGAATAGAAAGCTAATTTTAGGAAGTTTGTGTATATCTGTTTTCATGCTGCTGCCTTTAAATGTAGAAATATGCACCAGTCCCACCTCCTTTGTTTGCTTATAGCTGTTCCAGCCACGTGCATTGCTCCCTGGCCAACACATTTGATATTTTTAATACCTTTCTAGAATTGCTACAAACCACTTCCCATGTGGGCTACTTGCTTCATTTGACATTTCCTCTTCTTGGGATCCTTATCATTTGATCTTACATTAATACCCTCTTTTAGTTTCCTTGAATTAATAGCTTGGGATTGATGTTTTCTTGGTACTGAATTTTAACAGGATCTTTATAGTTTTATTCAGCTAGTTCTAGAATACCTTGATATTGAGTATTTAAAAATGTGCCTTGGTTCCTAATTACCAGGGTGTCTAATTGTGTCACTCTTCTATTCATCTAACAGGGTCAGGATACTTATTAGTGGCCATCTGACACTACACCTGTATGACAGGAAGATACTAGATTATTTGTTTATGATATAAAATATCCCTTGATGCCTAGAATATGAAGATACTACAATCAGGTTAGCCATATATTACATTTAATTGTATTTACTTTGCACTTGAGGTGATCATTGAGTAAATGTGTCTAGTAGGAATTGATGCGAGATCTAGTGACCAAGGGTATTTAACTCCGCATGGGACTTTGGGATCTATTGCCCATAAGATAGGGCTGTTTCCTAGAATATGCTTTTATGTTCTTTGCCAAAGGGCACATTGTTAATATTTGTAAAATAGGAGAATATGATAAACATTTGTGGTGTAACACTTGGGAAAATTCAGTTTATTTTTATTGAAAAACTATCACATGAGATTGCTTTCTAAATGAATTTATGTAAAAAGAACTATGTATTCTGGATTTTTTATTTTATTCTTACTTCTGTTCTACAAGATAATAGACTTCACATGATATTCATAAATTGGGGTCAAGTGAAATTAAGTATGCAAATTAGCATGATTGACCCCAAAAAAGCAATACTTTAATACATCTTTTAAAAAATCAAAAGTAGGACTATCTAAAGTATAATTTATCAATACTACTGCAGTTGTGCTGTATTTGAAAAATTTCACAGAAGACAGATGCATTAAGCTACGACGGAATACTCAATAAATGCACAACGTATTAAATATTTCCCTTTTATTTTAGTTATGATATTAATGTTTGACACTACATTTAGGAAAAATAGGAATATTTCTTAAAGCCCAGATTATGGCTTTTAAAATAATAAACTCTGTATTTTATATATTAATCAGTGAATTATATTTCTACTCCAAAGAGCTATAGTTTATCACTTGAAGATATAATGAGATTTTTAACTATGTATTAATATATCAGCTGGGATTTTAACCTAGCTGAAGCTAAAAATAAAAAATTGCATTGATTTTGGCAGATGGCAATATTTATTTAGACCGAAGATACTCAGATGTTCAATGCTAAAAAATTCCCTTTCAAATGGAAACTGACAGACTGCATAGTTATTTTACAAGTGTTGGTTTTGCAATGGAAACATATTTTTCAGATAGTTACTGAACTATTATATCATTATACATAGGTGCATAATTGTATAAGTAGTAAATAAGATGGCACAAACAATATAAATCATTTTATGGTTGGCTGCATTTGGAAACTATACCAAAGGTTCTTTTCTTGATAATTTTTACTCCAGGCAATCACATATTCTTGTAATATTTGTGGAATATAAAAATTTCATTGAAGTGTATATTAAGAGTTCCTTTTCAAGAACATGCCATGACCAAACTCAAGATCCCCAAATCCATCTTTCATTTGATGACTTGAAAAGGTGATAAGTGAAGATGTCTACCCATGTCTCAAATAGTAGACCCTGCCAAGATTTTTTAATGACTCTGACACTCAGATTTCAACCCAAAATATTAAGTATGCTATGCATTCCTCCCTTATTTGGTGATGAAACCTCAGCAAAGTGCTAAGACTCTTAGAACTTTCACCATCAGGTCTCTACTGTTCCTGGGGTTCAGCCATTTAAACTTAGTTAAAATATAACCTTATCACAGCACTCTTTAAGTATAAAGGCAAAGCAAATTATTCTTAGAAGGTATCAAATGTTAGGCTGTCTTCTGTCCTTTTCTAATTAAATATTGATAATGAAGTTGGTAGAACGCAATTCTGTTATTCTTAGAATCTTGCTTCTGAAGTCTCTTTCTTGAAACCATAGAACTTAATTGCTTATCATTTTTCACTGAATCATCCTTCTATTTGTCTCTAGTACCAGTCAAATGAATTCTTGTTTCATTACTGTTTCTGTTTTTGAGGCAAATCTTAAATCTTTGCTGTCATGCAAAGTTATTCTATCCACTTAAACGTGAGAGTAAAATATATATTTTAAGAAGAGTTAAAAAGGTACATGATGTTCATGTTTGGATGACTGCAAAATCCTGCGCTTCAGTGACCCAGTATCATGACTACTTCAGCTCAAACTGGTCTCAAAATCTTCAAGCTTACCTCAACCTGTCAAAACTTGTTTCTTGAACCTTCACATGTATGTGTGTGTGTTTGTGTAAATTAGCATATTTGAAAGCTTTAATTTAAAAGTGAATGAACATGCATTTTTCCTTGTGTGTGTGTACATTATCATCACATTGAGGTTGAATATTTTGTGCACTTATATATCATGTCAATATCACAATCTCTTCCCCTTCTCCTTTATAGGCATTCCTGCACCCACCATCCCCCATAGCTCCCATGTCATACCCACTTGGCTCTATAAAATGCCTGTATTCTCAGATTTTCACGTTTGAGAAGCCATGTGATATTTTATATTCTATAATTGACTGAGTTCACTAAGCATGATGTTCTCAAGTTGTGTCCATTTACCTACCTATCCTCTCAAAATTTTCTGTCTTTATGGAAGAATAGTACTCCACTGTGTACATAGGCCACATTTTTGTATCCACTGTTCTGCTGATAAATATTTCAGAGTCTTCCATATTTTAGCTATAACTAGTTGTGGTGCTATACACATGTGTGTACGTGCATCTGTTTTATACATTACTTTTAAGTCTTTCGGAAAGATATCCAAAAGTATTATAACTGGATCACATGGAATATTCATTTTCAGCCTTTTGAGGAATCTTCATACTGCTTTCTACTGTAGTTGTACTAGTTTACAGAACAGTTGTACTAGTTCATATAGCAATATGAAATGGGTCCTTTCTTCTCACAACTTCACCTCCATCAGTTGCTGTCTGGCTTCTTGATATATGCCATTCTTACAGGGATGAGGTGATATGTGAGTCACGTTTTGATTTGCACTGTAATGGCTAAGGATGTGGAATATCTTTCCATGTATTTGCTGGGTTTTTTAAAACTTCTTCATCAGAAAACTGTCTATTAATTTCAGTTGTCCATTGTTTAATCGAGTCTTTTATTTTGAGGGTTCTGTTTTTCTTCAATTCTTTGCATATTCAAGTTATTATCCTTCTGTCTGAAAGATTAGTGGTAACATTTTTTTCTCCAGTACTTTCAGTTTTCTCTTCTCTCTGTTGATAGTCTCTTCTGCTGTGCAGAAACATTTTAGCTCAATATAATCTCATTTGTTGATTGTGATTTGGAAAAATACAGCTTAAATCAAAGTGAATATTTTATTTGATGGTGGTATATGTTCATATAAGAATAACCCAAATTTTATTGCGTATAAATGAAGCTATTTGATATATGAGAAAAAAAGCTGCAGATAATGTATGACAGATAAATTCAAATGTATCTTACTTATCCATAAAGTTGCATATCCAAAGTTCAAGGTCTAACTTAGATTATTTTGTTTGTTTGTGTGCTTGGTTGCTTGGTCCTGGGGGAAATCCCGAGATCTTCGACTGAGTACAACACCTGCCCTTTTCCCCTTCCATTTTATTAATCTATATTTGCACAGCACAATGATGACACAGAGCTTGAGTGTTTCGTGCAGATGTATACTGTAGCAACGGTAAATCCTCTCCCAGTCGCCATTGTACCTTCTGCCTTCCCTGTAACTCCCATTACGTACCCACTTGGTTCCATAGAATGCCTCTATTCTCGATTTGTTCATGTTAGAGAAACCATGAAATTATTTTAAATAGTTTTATACATAGTCTTGATAACTCACTAAATTCCCCAGCCTGGGCTACAACTTGTGATTCTCCTACCTTAGTCTTCCAGAGTGTGGGTATTACAGGTTAGCTGCCTGAGCCCAGGTTCACTACGAGAACTTACTACCTTGTCGTTCCTACAGGCCCTTAAGTATTGATTTGAAGCTTATGCAGAGTTTATACTATACGTATTGAAATCAAAGAAAATGCACTATTCTTAGAAAATGCATTCATTTGATATTGATCAGTGAGTCTTCTGAAAGCATCTAACATATCACATTGAGAAAATATTTTGTCATATTTTATATTAAATCAATTTGAGAAGCTTTAATATAAAATATAATACAATACTATTAACAGAGACGATAAATTAATATGGTTCATTATCAATATCATATATTTTGTTTTTAAAGTATCTGTCATTGTTAAAAATAAGTTGTACGAGTGTTCCAGATAGAGGCTGTTTTAGGAAAGAATTGCTACAGTCAAAGACGAAGGGGTTATTTTCTCTTGAGCATTCCACTTCCTTAACTGAAATTCCATAGAATTAACATTATTTGGTGATTATATGTAAAAACAGTAATATGTTTTAACATGGGTTGATTAGATTTTTTCACTATTTTCAGTTTCATTTGACATAAGATCATTGAATATGAAATTGTGACTAAATATGTTTCTTTGGAAAATAAAAGTTGGTAGAATTTTTTGTTATAAAGTTACATGAATTATATTATTTATGACTCAGAGGAGCATCGTACATCATTTTCAGTTTGATGCAACACACTGTTAATTAGAAGTTGGCATGGACAGAGTGTGGCTCAGAGAAGCTAATGTGCTTTTCTATTGGTCTTGCTCCTAGTAAGTAATAAAGTCACTATTCGTCCTCACACACATTTTATTCTTGCGTCTCTCATTAAATTTATGATGCCATGTCTGTTCATTGCTTCCTGGAAATACTCTAACTCATTCCTTAGATGATCTGAATGACTAACATAAATTTTGTAGTTGCTGGTCTTTGTTATAAAACTTTATATTCACCTGTATTCCAAAACTACTGCAGTCTATATTAATTGGAAAATTTCATTGAAACTAGAGGTTAATGACTTACATTTTTCAGTTATTTTGAAAATTTACCACACTATTCTGCTTCTTTATATATTTTATTATTAAAGAAATTTTAGAATAATATAAACAGATCTGGAACCACCCTTTTTATTTTTACTGGCAACAAAATTTATCAGAAATTTTTGTAAGCTCTGTCCCTCCCTGCATTCTTCAAACCCTTAAGATTTAGCCATTGGATTAATTGCAGCTTATAGATTCTAAGTAAAAATTTCCTATTCTGAGACATATTTTTAAAACCTACTATGTGACTTTGCAACTTGATTTCCTGTTGGAAGAATCATACAGCTTTGTAGAGAAACAGAGACTTACAAATAAAAAACAAGGAGCAAGAAACAGAATGTGACAGAGTTATACCATAGAGAGTTTAGTATTTATATTTTACTGCCAAGTAGACTAGATTGTCAGCTAGTGGAGAAACATTTTTTTCAGCTTTTGATTTTATAGACTATATTGTTGTATTCCCATTACATGTACCTTATTTTCACAGTAGAAATGACTTGATACTATATTTCTTTCAACTTTCAGGCTATATACAAAAAGTTATTTGTTTTTCCATGCCTGAACTACTTGAAATTTTTTTTCCAGTAACTGCAAATCGAGCCATCTTCCTCTAGTAAAATAGAAACTTTTATCACTTGCACCCGAGATGAGAGATAGAAAAGTATTTCCTATAATCCACTCTGACTTTGTTCATAGTGTGTAAGAAAAAAAGGAAAAAAAAAGAACTTGCAAATATGAAGAATTTTAATAATACAAAAAGCACATACTGTCTTGCAGTTTTAAAAAAATGAAAGATGTAAATTTGCTGGCAACAAAATGAACACTAATAAATTTTTCTTGCAATTAAAATAATTATTTTGAGTACTGTGAGGTCTGGTTCCTGATTAAGAATTAATATGATTTCATAGTGACAATTAGAAAGCTTTTTCTCAGGCTATCCTCACAGATAAAAAGGGAAAGCCACGGTGTCCCCCCCCGTCAGAACTGGTGCAGTCAATGTACTATAGTTCTTGAAGGGAGTTGCAGTCAGGAATTTAGGGCTACCCTGGACAACCGTGCTTTTCTATTTTTCTTTTTTCTTTTCATTGAAATTCTGTTTTATTATTTGAAAGTCACAATTTGAACAATATTGATCATGGAGAAGGCAGCGGTGACTTAAAGGCATGCAAATCAAAAATTATACAATAATCAAAAAAGTTTAAATGAATCTCAGACTTCAATACATTGAGGGGTACATGATTCAGGAATTTAAAAAAAATGTTTTATGCATGCAATTTTTAGCTTCCCTCTTGCCTTATAATTTTTATGTACAAACACACACACACACACACACACACACACTCACGAAAAAGTGTTCTTCATAATTGGCCATAAGAGAAATGCAAATAAAAAGTACATTGAGGTTTTATCTCACTTCAGTGAGAACGGCCTTCACTAAGAACTCCAGAATGGCAA
The DNA here is from genome assembly GCA_004027205.1 of Ctenodactylus gundi. Classification (NCBI taxonomy): domain Eukaryota; kingdom Metazoa; phylum Chordata; class Mammalia; order Rodentia; family Ctenodactylidae; genus Ctenodactylus; species Ctenodactylus gundi. The sequence goes on along the minus strand of PVKB01002222.1, from coordinate 265,255 downwards.
GGCTGTGGAAAAAACAAAAAACAAACAAACAAACAAAAAAATCTACTCCACTGCTGGTGGACGTGTAAGCGGTACAACCCTTATGAAAAGCAATCTGGAGATTCCTAAGAAAGCTGAAAATAAAAATTTCATTTGATTCGGCTAGCTACAGCTCTATTGAGCATATTCTCAAAAGAAATAAATTCAACATACAAAAAGACACATAAATACCCATGCTTAGAGCAGCACAAGTTATAAAAGCCAAATCCTGGAAACAACCTACCTGCCCATCTATAGAGAAATGGTTAAAGAGGATTTGTTTTCTATACACACTGGAATACTGTGCAGCCATGAAGAATGACAGATATGAAGATTTTGAGTGAACATGGGGCCACTTTGAATCAATAATGCTTAGTGAAATGGACCAAATGCAAAAGACTGATTATAGATGGGTGTTCCTCCTGTGAAATTCACACAACAATGGCATGAAAAGGCCCCACATGAGTGACAGAGTAGAAAGAGCTAGGAAGAAGGTGAACCTCAGAAAAGGGGGCATGTAGAGACACTTACTGATTCCCCACTTTTCTACAGGTCCAGACCAAATGTTTCTTTATCTAGGGCCTTGTGTCGAGGTCCTCCTTATGTGCCTCTGCTGTGGCTTCACCAAATAGGAAGAAAGAGAAACCACAAGGCCCATTTTCCTCTAACTCAGTGTCCAATATTCTTCCACGTCCAGCCTTTCCACATTCCACATATTCCTTCTTTCTCCACCTCAGGGTCCAATAAACTACCAAATCTTTTTGTTCCAGTCTGCATCAACAGAAAGAAGACACCCATGCTTGTAGAAATCTATTTCCTTCTCCCCAAAGCATTGCACATTAGAATAATAAAAGAGAGGCCTGGGCTTTCTAGGAGTTTCAGACACTTGATTCACCATTGCTGAGGAGGATTTTAGGATTAAATCCTATTTTTGATTTGATTTAATTGGCTACTCTCATGTCTGAGAACTTATTTCTGTTTCCTTCATCTTAGCAAAAGCACTATCAGTTAGTCTTTGTTATTTGTTTACCCAGGTAGCAAGCAAAATAATAGATGTGATGTGTTTTGCCTTTGCATATTTGCAGAACACAGCTAAATTTGTCCATATTTTTCCTTAAAAGCAATTCATTTTTCACTTCAGATGGTAAAATCTGATCATTTGCAATTATTGAAACCTAAGATAAACCATTAAATGGTAGTGCATGGGAATTTCACAAGTTTAAGTTTCTTCTGCCAAGGTTACAGTTTTGCTAGATATAAATGGAGTGCTTTTCCTTATATGTTATTATATAGTAGCTTATACCATTCATATAATTGGAAAGAATGCTGAATTTGGGACACTGGGACTATCTTGGTACTTGTTTACGATGTGAAAGAACAGAAGGTTAGATTTATGTAAGACATGGGCATTATTAGGTAACTTGCTACACAGTTCTTTGGAAGCAAATAGCTTTTCAAACATATACTAACCATTAGTACTAACTAAAGATAATTTTCCAAGTCAGTGATTGCATGCCAGCTAGAACTCTACTTTTCATTTTTGCAGTAATTAAAAGACAATCTGACAGAGCAAAACTTGAATTCAACAAGTGGTGAAATATATAAGAGACAAATTATTGCTCCATTTCTCTATCCATTCACACTCTGCACAGGTGAGTGGGTTTATTTTAGACATCTATAAGCAAATCCCCTCATGAATATTTAATGTAATTCTTTTAGAACATGTTTAATGAAATGCCCTTCTGAGACAGTTGCTTGGGTTCTCCTCAAGCTCCTCAGAGAATTTTTATTTTCTTTTCTCTTAGTCCTTACTAAATAAAATCTTTGCTTGCTAAATAGAGAGAGAAAGAGAGAGAAAATCAGAGAGAGAAAGAAGAGAAAGAGAGAGAAAATCAGAGAGAGAAAGAAGAGAAGAGAGGGAGAAGGAGAGAGAGAGAGAGAAGGAGAAAAAGAAAATAGAATTCCCAAGGGTTGCCTCAATATCATTTTAGTCATTATAGCTTTTATGTATTGAAAAATGGAAGCATTGAAACTGTATGCCAATTTGGAAACTAAAGCAAGAAGCATTAACACAGGATGAGTTCAAGAATTCACCAAGTGCCCTGCGAATGGTCTTCTATAAAAAGTCACTTCTGCACTGATAGAAACATCTATTATTTTTGGCAATTAGATGTCCATTCTCAAAAAAAGGATTGTACTTAATAATATCATAAAGTCACATGATATATACATAAAAATTACTAATCAATTTCATAATCCTTATATGCACTTTACCTTTTCTGTCAAGTTCAATGCAAATCACTGTTAAGCTGAGAGAAAAAAAAACATTCTTTATTTTGATTACTTCATAATGTTTTAAAAAATCTAACAACTGTATTCTGTTAAAGTGTTTATTTTTATTTATGTGATAATATTTTAAGGAAAATAAAAGCAGAAATGAGTGCGCTCATTATAATTTTTTATCTTTTCTATATTTGTGTGTCTGAGGATTCCATCCAATCAGTAGAAGTATTTTCCATTGATCATATAGCGCCATTAACAACATATTCATATATATAATAAACAATTAGGTTTTTGAAAACAAGAAAATATTTTTTATCTAAGAGACACCAAACTGATGAATTTCTCAGTTATTTAAAAACTGCACAGATTTCATGAAGATGAAAATGGAACATTACATATCAAAAATCACATAAATGTATTATTTAATTAAGTCAATCCCCTAATGTGGTATGAAAATAATTGGTAGATACAGAAATATCCTGAAGAAGAGAGATACCAAAGAGAAAATTAAATCAATATCAAATGAATTTACAGTCCATTTAAAGACTGAGTTCAGACTTAAATTATTTGCATGGTTCTTCTTAGAAAATTTTAATATGTTACTTTGTACATCATCTGATCAGAGAATAATTTCTAATTTTTATTGCATCAATATTCCAATTTTAATAGAACACGATAAAAGAAAAATCACATTGTCTCCCAGACATACGTCCTATTGCCAAGGAAATTTAAAACATAGAAATCATATGTATGTTAATTTACTTTTAGCTTGCTCTATAATATTGCATTTTACCTTAGAAAGTAAATTAATATTGATATTTATATTCTGGTTTATTTTCAACTAAACTACTATTTCTAAATTACTTCTACAGTTTGCAGGATATTAACTTGATATATTGCTTAAATGTTCTGCCATTAATTTTACAGCACGTAATTTTGCAAGTTTTGCATTACCATCTTTGAAGCACAGGAAAAATATATTTCCTTTAATTTCATTTCACATTTATTTCACTATTTTGTTATTTGTGTTCACCATCAACAGCTTCTCTACACCTTAACACTTCAAACATATTTTCTTGTATGACCTATTAACTAATACATATTGGTGTTAATAAAAGCACTTGTACTGTTACATTCAACAGGGTTACTAGTTTTCTTAAATGATCAATATCAGACTAGGCTGTTCTCCAACACCACGGGGACTTGACCTCATAATTCTTTTGAGCAATCAGAGGCTTCCAGGAATGAATCCCCTGAGCAAAAGTTCAATGCACCTTTGATGACATGCACTTATTCTTTTGGAAAGATATTAATATTTCCAAGTCACTTGGGCACCGTTCGCTGTATGTGTCTGCAAAGTGGTTGCTCATCTTAATGCAAAGATTAGCATGAAATACTTGGGTGGGATGAGATCATAAATAAGGACAGGGTGAGCATTTTACAAGCTTCTACATCTCTGACATAAATGGCTTTCCCCATCTCTGCCCTCTCAAGTCTCAGGCTATTCCTTGAGAGTGAAACACTACCTCTTCACTGGCCTATCCCCTGAACCCCTGTCAAGAGCTCTTAATTATTCTAGGCCATCAGGGAAGTGTGCACATTGAAAATCTGAAGTATTTTTCTTGAGAGTTACTTATGCCCCTCCAATATTGTGGATATTAAACTGACACACAAAATCTCTGGGGAAAAAAATTAGCCTAAAGAGATTCAGAGACATATCCAAAAGCAACACTGTGCTACCATCCTGAATGTCTCTTGAGACTTATCACATAATTGGTGGGAAGATGAGGAAAGCCAGCTCTGTCCCAACACGAAGCAATCATGTAGCAAGTACCTTATGTTATTGATGTGATAAGCACAGTAAAAAAGTGCGTGTGTTCCAATTCTTTATATTTTCAACCCACCTCCCTGTGTAAATACATGTTAGAGTCATCTCGGGACATATGTCCAATGCATTTAACATATCTTCATTCAGTTTACATATAATTTGTAGGCTTGGAAATCTAGGTTACTATATAACTACCAATGGTGCAGGTAATAAGAAGTGACTTCCCATTCACATTAGCACATTTAGATGAAGCTAGGACTGGTGGCTTAGTGGTGAAATCTGAGTACATTTGGATACTGAGGCAATTTTGAGACCAGTTTTGGCAATTTAGAAACTTAGTAATACCCTGTCTCAAAATAAAAAAAAATTAAAACCTGAGTATTTGAAGATTCTGGCCTCAGTGTTCCATAACACACACACACACACACACACACACACACACACACACACACACACACACACACACATATATATATATATATATATATATATATATGAGATGGATGGTGCCTTAGCTATTTTTTCTGTTGCTGTGACTCAATACCTGACACCCACAAATTTAGGGGAGCAAAGGTTTATCTTAGCTCACAGTTTGAGAAGGTCACAATCCATTCAGGGGCAGCCAACATCAATGGAAGTACCTGGCAGAGACCGAGGAGGAGGCGGCTTCTCACGACATCACAAACAGGAAGCCAAGTCAGGCAAGATGAGATTAGTCCCCAAGGAAAGCAGGAAGCAGCTTGTATATCCTTCCAGGTCTCATCCCGTGATCAGCCCCTCCTGGAACCAGGTGTGGGAGAGGTGGTAAAGCCCACTACATGCCTATAATCCTATTTACATGCCTGTAATCCACCCCTCCAGACTTGGACCCAATCCCCCGAGAGCACAGGGTTCCATAGACCATCTAGCACATTCAAGTACATGAGACTTTTGATAGAGCAGTAGGTAGATAGCTGAATCAATCTGAATTTTAGCCTTCTGGTTTCCCACCCAGTTGTCTTTAAGACATCATTATGCTATTTTGTATATTCAATCAGAGTAGAGTACACAAGTGAAAGAAATATCCATGTCATCATATTCTCTCCATGTGTATAAACCCATAATGTTCAGTGTTTTCTTTTTTAGGTGTCCTTTCTCCCACTTGTCATTTCTCTCATTCCTGTGGGGTATGGGATGGGTCGCTTTGGTTAGTCCTTCACACCAAAGTGTTAAGATAAAGCCTCCAATGTATCAGCAGTAAGGATAGCTTTACTGTTGTTAAAACATCGAGTCCAAGTGTGTGCTTATTAATGAAGACAATTGACAATAGCAGCAATTTAGTAAGAGATGAGTATGTGTATTTTTAATCACTTTTTTGTTATTAACTTATTCCCTCTTCTCTAAATCTTTACAATGTCGATTATGCTGTATCTTTTTCTTAAGTGTATTTTACTGTTTTTATTTTCACTTTATGCAAACAAGAAAACTGAGGTTCACAGAGGTATTGATATTGAATAAAAAGACAATAGCTTCAGAGAAGTGGGAATATATGTTTTTGGTATATAAATTGAGCAGCTTATGGGTTCTCTCAGCAGGACTGAGGAATCTTCACTTCATAGAATCATAAGAAATTCATAAGGACAGCTGTCCAACATCCCAAGAATATTTATTCTGAATTACTTGTTTTACTCTATGCTGGGAGGAAACCGGTAGAATTAAGTTCTATTTGTCCAGGGATCACACAGACTGAACATTCATTGGTTGTTTTCTTTTTGTACTTTTCTCTGGTTGCGTTGCAACTCACAGTACAGTAAAATTGTCTTGTGTGGTCATGTTTGTGTTAGGTCCGTCTTATTCTATGCAATTAGGAGCTTTAGACTCTACAATTCTGATATTTTTGGGAGTACTTCTGTTTTCTAGCGAAATTCTCCATTTTAGCACTATTATGAATAATTACTTTTGAGTTGTCATTTCATTACTGATTTTGAAAGACATTGGAGCCTGTATTTGTTCTTTCTGTCATGCTTTGCTCCTTTTTGGTGGGTATGATTTATAATTCCAACATTTTTGAATGAATACAAGATATTATGCAAAAGTGAGGAAGAGGATTCCAGGAATGATGACTCATGCCTGTAATTTTAGTACTCTGGGCAGCTGAGGCAGGAGGACTGCAAGTTTCAGCTCAGTCTGGGCATGACAAGGAGACTCAATAAAAAACAAAACAAAATAAAGCAAAAAGTTATAAAGTTTAGTTCAAAGACCCTGACTTCAATTTCTAGTACCTGGGGAGTAGAGGTGGGGGGCTTAAATAAAAGTATTCTCTCAAATTTATCTTCTGCCACAAAGCATAAAAATTGTCTGGATTTCAGACTCTAAAATGTTTAGCTCATTTCTAGATTATTTTGCCTTCCTTAAATATTTCTCTAATGGATCAATATCCTTGAGGGTTTTTGCTATGTTTTAATCTTCTATTTTTTGTTTGCTTGTTTGCATTCGGAACCAGCCTTCTATCTTTCTTTGAACACGTGACTGTTCAAAATTGTGCTTTACTCGTTTTTGGTTTGATTTTTTACTTGGCTTCTTCAACTCATGATTTGTGAAACTTAAGATTGATAAAGGTCTCTCCGGGAAAACCTACTACCTGGCGGCCTCCGCTTCCTTCTGCCTCCCATACAACAGCTTGGATCTGTGTCCCAGCTTCTTAGGAAGCCATGCAAGCCAACATTTACTTCCATGTGACATTCTTTACTCCTGTGGTATGTTCTGTATATTAGTAGTTTATTTTCTTCATGGTTTAAAAACCCGAGTTAACAAGTTCGCCAAGAGAAAAAAGAACATGTCAAATTCTATGCTCAGTTTAATATGCCTTTTTCCCCTCCTTTCACGTCTCTGTTGGATCTCACTTAAAAATTCTGCATGAACACATTTCTGGAATGCATTTTATTTTCCCCAAAAGTTTCCACTGTGAGAAAGAATTTGTGAAGCTTAAGATTGATTGGCATAGTGAAGAACCCAGCTATGATTGAAATAAAAATTGTATTAATAACAATGCTTTCTAAATAGCAATAGATTTCATAAAGTGCTGTGAATAAAAAATTAATGATCTGAATTTTGAGTTTGCTAGAAAAGGTCAATGCAGGTTTCACGTACAGGTTGTATTTAATTTAGTTATTTGAAAGCATTAACATAAAAAGTTAAAAAAGAGGAAGAGATAAGAGCGTCTGGGATTGGTAGCAACTTGTTAAGGCTGAAGAGTTAAGAAACAATATCATCATCGTCAGCATAGCTAGAAAACAAAGGATGACTGGGTAATTCATCGAAACAATAAGTTATAAAAATGGACAGTCCAAAGGAATATCATATTGAATTTGTATAGTATCACAAAAGTAAGTCTGTGTTACCCATGGAGGGAGAGAGAAGGATCCCTGACTCAGCGACTGGGAGAATTCACTTGGCCCCTAGGGAGAGCTCTCTTGGAGAGCTCATCCACAGCAGGACGAAAGTTAAACAAGACAGAGATATTGACAGTGATATGGCCGCTAGGCAGACTGGGCATCGCTCTGACGTGGACAACCACAGGATAGGGATTTCCTTTTCATAACCCCCCTACCTGTTTTTTTCTGTACAAAGATTTATGTCTAACCAAGGGAAATGATCTTCCTTCCCTGGGCAGTACTTTTAGGTTGTGTGACTTTGCTTTATAGCACACGCATTGCCCAGAATTCACCTGGTTTTAATCATATCCATGTAGTTACATGCCTATGAAAGATATGTAAAAATCTTACAATGAGAAAAGGTCAGCTGGGGACACGTTGTTTTCCCTACCTGCACCAGACTTGTGAAAGTCCACAATGTCTGTTTCCTGCTTCTGGTGGTATTTTATCTAAATTATTTCTCTTTTTATTTTTTAATTGGTAACAAATCAGCAGTTGTCCTCGTCCTGCAGTGGTACTTGCAAAATCAGCAGCTTCTAGTGGCAAGCCTAAGTGGGTTCACTCCTCTCTACTCATACCTAAACCTTTAGGTATTTGGAAAGAATTAATATGGAATAAAATAAATTAAAATATTTCCAAGTAACCATATAAATGCAAGAAGAAAAATAACATTGATTTGACACAGCACACTATTTTAAATTCTTTTTTTTCATTACAGAATGTACCCTCAGTAAAATACAGTTTGCTTATGGTTAGGAGATTAGACTAATTTCAAAAAAATTCAAATTAAAATTACATATACTTGAAAATAACACAAACAGAAATGTCAGAAATCATATTTATATATTTTGCAAAGACAAGATCTAAATTTATCTAAGAGGTTCTGTCAGTGCTCAGATGCAATAACACTTCATGCACATTGTAGGGAGGGTCCTGGAATAAAGCAGCTCCAGCTGCCTTATTAAAATGGCAATGAAATCAGTCAATATTGCCAGACAAATGAGAATTTGAAGAAGTGTTTAAATCTCCTCTGGAGCACGTCCAGATGTTATAGGACTACTTCGGATAGCTTATGGTCTGATTTCATTTCATTGACCCTTGGGAATATTTCCAGTTCACCACAGCACTTTACTTTTCAAATGGCACAATGTTAATTTGCACTTGGCTCCAGACATTTTTATCATTGTGATCTTATTTGAATTCTCTCTTCCTTTTTGTTTTCTGTCAACTCTGTCTTTTCCTTATAGTCAAGAGAATCGTTCTGTGCTTCGGCTTTTTGGGGAGAGATAAGTTGATCAAACTTTGTTCAATATTGTCTTGATTTGGAACTGGAGTGTCCCTCTAAAGCTTCATATTACTGTGAACACTGGGAAATGTTGGGTGGTGGGGCCTGGCTGGATGGGGTGCATGGTTGGGCCTTGACCTGGAGAGGTGTGTGCTCGCTCTGTCCCTCCTCCCAGACTTGCCTCTGTTCAGCCATGCTGTAAGGATGTTATTCTCTGCAGCTCCAGCTCCGGTTCTGCCTCTAGTTGTGGCCCCACCATGTGATTCTAACATTTTCCAGCTGCTCATTCATGAATAGATTGGGAATTTCTGAAACTCTAAGCCAAAATGAATCTTTCCTCCCTAACATTGTGGATGTTGGATAGTAAGTCATGGTGACAAAAAAGTAACCAAGACAAATGCATGCATTTTCTCACAGTAACCCATTTCGCAAAAGACATGCATAGTATTTTTAAAGCCATAGCTCATTTTAAATGCACTCCATCATGCACCTGGTGGATTTTCAGGTTTGCATCTTCTATCTGGAGTAATATATGTAAGAGCTTATTGTTCATTTTAAGTTTATGAGATACTTCATGGTACCTCTAATTAGCTGCAATATGATTAAGCCATGAAGTTTCTTCTAAATAATTCTCGATTGACATGAAATAACTGTCACCATGTAAAGTTTATTGAACCTTGTGTGTAACATTTTGGAATACAAGCATTCAAAACACATAAGAAATCTTTGTTTCCCTCTGTCCTTCCAAATAACCATCTTGTTACCCATTAAGTATTCTGCCAGTTTATTGTCACCCCCAAAAATTCAGGGCTCATATTGCCTTTTCTTTTTGCACTTGTTTTCCTCCAAAAGGGCTACAGAGCCTTGAAAACTTTATTTTTAATTCACTAAAGTGATACTTGGGTTTCTTATATTTTTTTTAATAGACAATGATAATAGTGTACTTTTTTCTCTAAATCAGAAGCTTGTAAAATGGAAGCTCTGATAATTAGTGCTGTAATTTTAACTCAAAAAGTTTCTAATGATTTTTCCTCTAATAAAGCTATGCTAATTCAAATTTATCTTATACGCATACACATGTAGCTTCTTTCCCTGTGGTAACATTCTTCTCAGAATGTTGAAGCCTTCTACCATGGTATTTCAAAGAAAATACAAAAGGTATATATATTTTAACTATGCATTGATTTAAATACCTCCTGTAGAATTTTTAAATTTATTTAACTGTATCATTCCTGTCTCTCTCTTTCCATTTTGATTTGCCAGATACTCTTTGAAAAAGCCAGTTTGATTCTTCAAAGACTTATTTCAACATGTCTTCTACCTCTTTCCCATCACTAACAGCTTGTTCTAATCTCCCTGGCATTCCACATGCTTTAGTAGTTTTATTACAGACATCTTTTCACAACTCCATTCCTTCTAATGTCTTTCACTCCAGAGACAAATTTAAAGCATTTATAAGGTGGGCATTTATAATTCCTGTGTTATTTCCCATTATCCACTCTGAACTCTTGCTATTCATACTGCCTTTCCTCCCTCCCGCCCATGAAACATCTCCTGTGGTTCACATTAGCATTATGATGGTTTTTATACAGTTTTAGGCAGACTTACTCAATTTGTACTTGACTGCAGATGTTTTTATGGTCGTGATCTTGCAGCAGCACTTTTTTTCTAAATACAGCCGTGTTCCTTACTGTCCTACACTGTCTCTTTGTTTTTACCAACGTTTTGAATCTTGAATGTTTTTTTCTTTACTTTATTGGATTTCTCTGTCAGACTGATTTCTAAATATTTCCTTATCTATGATTCAATTCTTACCTATTCATCTTTGTTTACATGGGTCTAGTCTCCATCAAAAGGCTAATTCCATTCAAACTCTCATGTTAAGGATTGCGTTGACATCTCCAGTTTCATATTGGGAAGCAACCTGTGAATATCTGAAATGATAAAGTTGATCCCAATTTCCCACGTTTCACTGCCGACTTAACAAAAATACCACATAGTGACTTACTCAAGTTTCAAACAAAAATATCCTTGCATACTCTATTCATTTTATAAGAAAAAACAAAACAAGACAAAACAAACAAACAAACAAAAACCTTTCAGGAGTTTGCCAGCTCACCAAAAGTTTTTACCATATATTTTACTTCCAGCCAAGAAGCCACCATGCGAGGCTGACATTCCTGCCTCTCCTCCTCCATCTCTCTAATAAAGTCTTCTTCATGGTGGGGTTAAATGCTGTTTGTAACCCTTAAAGCAATACAGTGTGGCACATTTAATATATTTGCTGATATTTGATTAAGACTGCTTGTCTTCTGCCATTTACAATGGTGGCAACTTCAGGGCAAATTTCTAACTTTTCAAACCTTCTATTTTCTTTCTTAAAAAATAATACTAGTATATCTGAATGAGTATCTTTGAAAAAATTACTTAATATGGGTCAAACAATTAAAATATTTAATACTTGATATTGGACTAATAAAACTGAAGCTTTGAAGTCTTTTGAAACTTTCTCTCTCTCTCTCTCTCTCTCACACACACACACACACACACACACACACACACACACACACACACACACATATATATATATATATATATATATATATATATATATATATATATGACCATATCTCAAAATGCACTTGCACACAAGTGTAACTTTTCTCTTTCACAAACACAACAGGATCGTCCTGACTTAGAACATTCCACGTGCAATTTTCTCTGCCTGGGATTTTTTTTATCAGAATTTTGTATAGTCTCCTGTTTTCATTCAATGTCTAGGTCTATTTCTGGGTTTCAGCACTTTATTTAGTAATGGTTTTCCATGAGACTGTTATTTTATCTTTTTCAAGAGTCAATATATAAATAAATACCTCAATGATTAAATGAATAAACTGATTTATTTACACCTTTAGGACCATGATAGCTAATTTTCTAAGTTTATAATCTAGAAGTTCCTTCAATAAAGAATTCTGTTCTTCAACTCTTCCAGACAAGCTTTTTGAAAATGTTAGAACTGTCGCCACTTCTAAATATGATTTATAAGGTATATAAAATTTTTAACTTCTGTAGATTTTAGCTCATTTTTTATTAACTTTTAAAAGATCTGAATATATGATGTTTATAAAAGTAATGTTAATAAATACCTGGTTTTAAACAATGTGACATTTATTTTTGATCAAGACTGTTTAAAAATATGGAGATCATTTTAGAGGCATTTACTCCCTGATTTAGAGTCTTATTTCAGTAAAAAGCCAGCAAGCTAAAAAGAGAAAAAATAATATTTCTCAGAAAACAGTATTTAAATTCATTTGTTCTGTTTATTGATATAAAAACTAAATTTTTATGATGAGACAATATACTTTTATGGAAAAATATTTTAAGCTATCCTTTTGAAAAATACATAGAAATATCAGCTGTTCATGCAACAAGAATTGAAGGCAAATATTTCTTCTAGTTATAGCGTTTATTTAGCTTATAAACTGTTAAAATATTTGTTATGTATAAACAGTTGTAGAATACTTTCTTTTACATTTTGGTTTGTTTATATTTCCTTGGTCTTTTATGACTTACAAAGAAGACTTTCAGCATTCTTAGGAGTTTCAATGAATGTACACAAAGAGATATGTTTTCTCTAGGGAAATTCAAATTCCAATTATCAATTAGTCTTAGAGAAAAATATCAGATACATCTCCCTTGCCATGACATCGTGGTGCCAAATTTCTGAAGGACATCTATCTCCCTGCATAATAACTTAAGTGAGGAAGCAGCAAAGGACAGGTGTCACTCTAGCAAAATTCCCTGTTCGCCTTCCACAATGCATCTCTTGTTTTTGTACTACCTTCTTTAGGGCTTAGAAGTTTTGTTTTGTTTTTTTTTTAATGATTATGGGTTCATTCCTCAATATTTAACTTTGTGAATATAATATGATCAAACTTGTATGTGGTTTCAGATTTAATTAATAGAACATAGATCCTACATTAATAAGCTCTGGACTTTTGTGAGTAATGGATTTGTTTAAACTGTTCATTTCTGACAGTACACATTAGGATTGTTTGGTTCCTTGGTAGCAGATAGAAAGATATAATGCCTTCAAAATTCCACTACATTGAGAATATGACCTTCCTTTGATGAATGTCTGCTTTTGATGACATCTGAGGTGAATCATCACCTCAGGACAATGTCCATATTGTTGTAAACAGTCCACTTCTCATTGCATTATCACTTTTTTTTTATAAAAAAGAATCGTTTTCTTGGCTAGAGGAATGGCTCAATGGTTAAAGCACTTGCCTAGCAAGTATTAAGTACCCAAGTTTAATTACCCGGTATAAGGTGGACATGGTGGAGCATGCCTGTAATCTCAGCGCTTGGGAGGTTGAGGCAGGCAGATTGTCCTGAATCCAAGGCCAGTGTGGGCTACAGAGTGAGATCCTGTCTCAAAAAAGGATCATTTTCCTCACACTTAATGGGCATGTCATATATGTGCATATGCGCCATCAAATGATACTCTGAGTTCATGAGGAACCCAAATATCGAGTTAGTTAGCATTTTCCGCATTCTTCAGGTGGCCATAGATGATGGATGGTCAATGTTTCTGCAACCTCTCATGGTGTGTAATGTGATTTGACTCAACTAGTGTCTTTATTGTGTTATTCTCAAACTCAGTGACCCTTCCTGTTGGAGGAGAGTCATCGATATCAAAAGGAACAGCACAGAATTTCTTCCACAGTTATTGGCCTTTATGTTCTCATAGAGCATCCACACCATAACTGCATACAATTTTTTGTAAGCCTGACATGTGTTCTTCCCTTTATGGAAGTAAAGTAGTAAAATATGGCAAAAAAGAAGGTTGGTGTACCTTCTTCAACTTGCTGTAAAATTTCCAAAATTCACTTTAATGGCTCATTTTTTGTTAGACTGAATCTATAACTCTCAGGTGTCAAATGACATACTAACAACATAGAAGCCACCCTAGTACTTGAACCAACATCATATGTTGCAAACTGTGTCATGCTTCTGACAGCCCAATACATGATCAAGTTATAATGACATATCTGCAGTAGGTGACTTAGAAGAAACAAAGCAAAAAAGTAACTTCCCACATGTTACTATGAGTCTTTCAAGCTCTCTCTGTCTCGTGACACTTTTAGTATCTCCAAATGATTTTAATTGAGATTTTATAAAGCATTAGTCAGAAAAATGCCTGTGTCCCTTAGAATTAGCATTTGCTTTTGTGCTAATTGAACATGGACATCCTGTCATAATTCAAGCTTTCTTGGAGGAGATGAATTGCAGATTGATTTCTGGAAAAGAAATTAGCTTAACATTATTATATTTTTCCTTACAAACATTAGAGGAATTCCTAACAGTATTTACATGGAATTGGGATCATGAATGCAACTATAATTGTAGCATTGTGGAAATGACTAATCAATTAGTTGCTATTCTGGATGTCATGGTTCTCTTATTACAAAAAAAGAAGTCCCTCATTAAAGATTTAAAAACACGGTGAAAGTAAAGAGAAGCATCAATTAGTCTTGTAAAAACATAGCTATTTTTCTCTGAATTTGGAGATGGTACTGTATTTTGTGAAAATTGTATATATGTATTGTATTATATACTATTTAGACTTTGGAAGAAATGTCAATTAACCTTTTTATCGCAGGCATTAAATAAATCATTTTAATTGACCAATGTTCAGATATTAATTTACCTTTTTAATACTTTTTATAAGAAATTAACTTCTGAAATTATATCTTTGAAGTTTTTCTCTGAGAGTTCTTACACAATTGTCTGGCTTTGGCAAAAAAAAATACTCTAAATTCATGTTAGGTGAGTAGTAGCCCCAAGGAATAAATGCTGTATTTAAATTGTATAATTTTCAGACTCCTTTAACACTATCATATGTGTCTGTGAAAGATAACATCAACTTTTTTACATTACTGAGAAAGGAATTACTGCAACTGTTCTAGTAGTATAGCTTCTTTATCACCTTTAAGCACTAGGGCAATTTTACCACTATTCCACCTCTTATTCCTGGAGAGAAAATCACTGTACTATAAGGCTCATGTGCCAAAATTATAAAACATAAATGGTTACTTGTCCTTAAAGGTAAGCTTTTAATTATGGGAGAAATTCTGCATTTGAAGATAAAAACCAAGTGAAATATTAAGCAACAGTGAAACAATTATACTTTTGCAAAATTGTATAAATGTATTATGTAAGAAAAAACAGCAAGATTTAAGGCAGTGCATCTTCTGTCACTAACTCAGACCTTAAGACAATGTCAAACCAACAACTTTCTCTTGACCTTCTTGTGCAATCTCCTTTTATCAAGGATTTTTCCTCATTTTCCCTGTCCCTACTACTGCTCTCTCCACACCAGAGCTACTCTTCCAGAGAAAGCTGTGCCATCCCGTTTCTAAGAATTCAAGAGACACTAATTCTCTTAGCAGGAGGTAGATGAGTGAAAAGATGTTCATGTCTTCTTTGATAGCTAGCTGATATTCAACTAAGATTTTCGGTGAGTGTGTTTTTTTTTTTCAAACTAAAATTGTTATTTTAAAAGCATATCAAGTTTCCTTTGAAGCTGAAAATAAGAGAAACAATACATCAAAATAAGTAATAAGAAAAATGCAAAACAGTAGAAAGTAATCGTGAAGTTTTTTTGTTGTCTTTTAAATTATTAGTCTTACTGCTAGGTAGGCTTTTGCTGTACTTGTAGTCTCCAAAATGGCACAGATATTTGATATTATGATAAACAATATCCAAATATAATCAGCATATTGAATTGCAACATCATATCTGTTAAAATTTAGGTTGTTAGCACTTAGATGCAAGTGGTACTTGATATTTCAGTCAAAAGGCAGCTGGCTGAACACTATACCTCTCATCTTCTCTTGTCATAAACTATTGATGGCTCAGGGGATCAAAACTGATCTCAATAATGTAGCCATCTACTTGGCCATAAGCAGTATCCAGAAGTGAATGTATTTCCACTAAAACACTTGACACTAAACACTACATCTCGTGGGGCAGTGAGACTAATGTCAACTCCATGCTTGATATAACAAGTACTCTTTGGTGAAATGAACTCTTTCTATGAGAGTATTGGAAAGTGTAATGGGAATAGGGAAAGGTGCCAAATGACTACTCAACAAGACAGGAAGAGGCGTCACACTAAGCAGGAAAAGGTAGGCCGAGTAGGTCATCACTGTAATATCGAGTGAATTGTAGCAGTAAAAGGATGTCTAGTGGTTATGATGGGCGTGTTTTGTACCCGCGTGTGAAAGTCACTTTATGTATCTTTTTATTTGATAATTAAGAGTAATTTATAGTTTTGACACCTTCCCTGTTTCAAGTGGCAAGCTTCCAGTTTCTGAAGTAGCAACAGAAGCAGCTCTGTAAATGTGTTGGAATGCCTATGTTATTGCTGTCAAATAAACTATTTTGTTAAGTAGAATTTATTACATCTTCACTTTTAACTACAAGAACATATTTCCATTCTGCATGAAAACAAGTTTGTATTTGGTGATGATTTGAAATTATACATTCTAAGTTATTTTTTTTCTGAGAATTTTTACACAATTGTTTGGCTTTGTCAAAAAATGCTCTAAATTTGTCTTAGGTGAGGAATAGGACATAAAAATGTGCTATGTATGCTTTAAAGACATAAACAAATCTGATTTTGAGAGAACTATAGAATGAAATGCTGCAAATTTTTATACTTATAATTTCTCTTTCCATCCCCTGGATATTTGTCGATTATTAAGTTACACTTATTGAAGAATCATCTCAGGGTGTGGTTTTCCTCTAGGCAGATTTACTTTCTTGTGTCCAATTATATGTGATCCCTTCTTCACAGGCATGTCCAACCTATGTCTGGCTATGTTTTTTCCTATTTTGCTTAGGTGAAGACAACGTTTTCTCCTTTAATAATATTTATATATACATTTATATATATATATGAAATATATAATCATATAATATATTATTACATATATTACCATATACTATATAGTATTACATATCACATATTATATTATTCTATCTATTATTACATATCACATGTTGTTATATATCATATTATTATATATTACGCCTGTCATGTTTTATATATTGTTATATATTATATACTATATATATTATATTACGTATACGATGTATATATAGCTAACATACTATGTGTAAATATTAAAACCTCCTTTTTTACTATACATTAAAATTTCAAGAAAAAATTATGGCAGATCACAATTTGGGCACACCTATATGTACAATTTCAAATCGTGGTATGGTAAGCTGTCAATAAAAAACACAATTTTAAATTTTGAATAATAGATGGATGAGGAGATTAGAGTGACAACAGAAGTCAGTAGCAAAAACTAGTTGGTTGCTGTAAAGAAAAATGGAAATTGTGAGTGAGGTAGAGAAGAAATGCTGATGTGAAAAGAGGAAGCAGTTATTGTTTTTAAACACTGCATATTTGATTGGGCCATATATGATGAGTTAAAATCCTACCTTTTCTTTTCTTTAGAGCCCCAGTAAATGGCATAATCTTTTCCCCTTGTGTTTGTTGCAAAGATTCGTTTCATGTGTAACACAATGCATCACTTCCTGGTTCCTCTTATTCTCTTTATATTGTCATTTCCCTTGTTTCACCTTCTATTTGAAAATTTGACTACACAATCAAAAATTCCTAATAACAGCAGTTTAGCTAATGGATTCATTACCACCTCTGACCCATCTTCTCAAAGAACTGGGTGCTCAATCTGTAGCAATACATCAGTCTCAATACGCAAACATCAACCAACACGCTTCTTACACCTTTCTAAAGAAAAATATTTCACATATATTCCTTTTCATAAAGGAATACCTAACACCATATTACAAGGCATAAAGATGGGTTGGTAAAGTTGAGGCAGTATCTAGTCTTTGGAAGAGATTTCAGTATACTCTTCATAAGAAAAATACAGATGTCAACCAAGTTCCTGTATGTAAATAACATGTATATTTATGACAGTGTATTTTAATATTATTTTAATCTGTTCAAGGATAAAGGCAATATTTCACCAATTTAGCTACATTTTTTATTTACAAAACAGCTAAATAAAATGAAACATCAGATTTTTAATTCATTATTTAAAAATTAGAATCTTTGGGTACTAAGGGAAACTTGAAATACATTTAAGGAGTTGTTTTTAAATGTTTGTTTTAAAACGCTTCTATATTATTTATGTTTCTGGTCTTCCTCTTCAACTGGTTATTTTAGATTATCCCCCTTTTTCTAGCTATCTTACCAAGCAGCTACAATTCACAAAACAAAAATAAAAATAAATATGAGAGAGACTATTTGGTTTTTGGTTTCAAAAAATCAATAATAGGAAATTTACAAGGGAAAACATCATTGCAGAAGGATAAAGAAGGGAAAAGTGACTTTGATTCATGGTGTGTAGAAAGCATAGAAGGATAAACAGTGCCAAGGAAGATGGAACCAATGGCCAAAGTGGGTACTCAGAGTTATGTCGCTATGAACCACTGAGACACCCACAATGTACTTCCCTGATACTAACTTCCTCAGCCAATCAAATTGAAAATTATGCTTAATTGTTACAACCTATTACTTCTCAACAAAAATTTCAAAAAACATATCCTTATGCTATGTTTAATCTGTAAATAAACACAGTAATAGTAATGTATTTCCAAATAAGATGACATATATATTATGCATATATCACAAAATGCAACCATTTCTTTCCCAAAGAATCAGCAGTTTCAATGTTTTTCAAAAGTCCAACTCAATTTTTTTATAAATCAAAGCAAAACCAAATTCTTAGTTGATAACTTCTGTAAAAATTCAAAAAGCAATTGATTCAATCAGAAAATGTCATGCCACAGTACAAAAATTTCCATTTCTAAAAGCAAATTATTAAATCCTGGCCAAAGTAGAAATTTTAAGAAAGGTATGAAAACATAGTTCATACCATAAATTTATAGAGAAAAATAGGTTTATATGTAATAAAATGAAAACACAAAACATAAACTGTAAAGTGGTTAAATTTTGTAAACTCATGGGAAATTCTCAGTGGGATTCTATACAGTGAAAGTCGAGAGAATTATTGGAAACTATTTTCACTGAACAATACTAAGTAACCGTGCCTGTAGAGCTCACTAAGTCTTAATGATCCAACCAACTGCAATTACAACAGAAGTCAAATGAGAGCCACAAACAAAGAAGTAGAAACCGTAGTCCTTTGGTAAGGCACATTAGTTACCTCAACTAGAAGAGCTAATATTTAAGTTGCGAAACATTTAAAATTAAAAGAAAAAGATGGCTAGATTTCTCAAATCAGCTGATATTTGCAATGTAACATTGATTGTGCCATTACTGTATGCAAACCTTTAGAATTCTTTATTATTGGAGATATTTAATTAATATCTTTTCTGTTAAATAAGTTTTGAGCATATGAGTTCTACCATGTACTACTGTATTAGTATGCCTCATTTCACTTTGTTAAACACATTCAAAAAGAGTTGGGGCAGACCAGGCAAAATAATATATAAATTAAACATTAGAAGAACTAAGAAAAAAATATACATAGGCCTTGGATTTTATCTATAATAATATTGTTCAGCAAGATGTTAATATTTGTATTTTTTATTTGAGTCAAATAAGATCACAAAATTCTCAAATGAAATGTAATTAATGTTTTAAAAATGTGATCTTGATTTTTACATTGGAAGAAGAATTAGAATAAGAATCGAGAGCGATATCTTCTTTTTAAATGCCTCTGAATACGCAAGAGGAGCACATGTGTGTTAGAAATAAAATGAGATTCAAATATTTCATGCACAGGTTCATCTGCCCCCAGACGACTGTTGTTATCTCTGGCCATTCAGGGTTCACCAAATGTGGGGGTCAACACTCCAAGGGTCATTCATGGCTCAGTAGACATTTCTGTTTCTCTCATTTTCTGTGCATATTCATTTTGCCTCAGTATATGGCTCTTGGGTAACATAAGTCTCTGATAATTCCATTATAATAACTCTTGTTTTTTCAATTTCTATCTCATACATTTTCCAGGAATATGACCACATTTTTGAACTGGTAATTCAAATACTAGAGATTTCTATTGTTTAATAAACAATTGTTGCTTTATAACCATAAAGGCTAATAAAATTAAAAGAACATGGAGCTTAAGATTGAATATCTAATTATAAAATGTAATAAAGATAACACAGTAAATCAATACCATATAAATATTAAAAATAATTATGTGAAATACTTCTACATACATATTTTCCATTATTTAGCATGGATAAATTTTAGATTATCATGAAATAAATTTGTACAGAGCTCTTTCAATGAAGGTTACCGGTAAGATGATGATTTTATATTTTCCCAAGAACAGTGAGACAGAATACTAAAACAAGAAGTTGCATAAAGTAGGTTCTCATTTCTATGGAAGCATCAAGTGACAAAGAGTCCCAGTTTCAGAACGAGCAGTACAGGACTCAATAAACCTTCACTGGCGGAATGGAGTCTCCACTCAAGCTCATCCCACAACTTCCATTTGTTAATCTCTATTGATTTAAGCATTGCATTCAATTGAACAGGTGCTGTTAGTTGCCAATGTGACCTTCCCAATGTAAGACATTTTCAGTGGTCTCATCACTAAACAGTGTATTCAAATAATCCGGGATTCTTGGGATTTATTTTAGTTCAAGCATTTTCAACACAAGAATAGATTAAGCATGTGTTCACTTTTGGCATGAGATTCGATGGCCATTATTAGACAAAGCATGTGGATGGGTGTTATGGAATAAAAGAGAAGGAACAAAGACTACAACAGAATTTGAAGGGAAGACCAATAATATACTTTATTTATACCCAGAAGCTGTGGACAAACAAGGCAAACTGCTGATTGTAGTAGAAGGCATTTCATTTGATTCGTAAAGAAATTTCCAATCAAATGATTTCTTTAATATTTACAGTAGAATTAATGCATATGTATAGATGTATACTTATATATAGAAATATATTTTCACAGTGTTATTACTTGGATCTGGAACGTTCCCCAAATGTCTTGTCCATTTTGATATAGTAGACTACTGATGGATTCACACGCTGACAAGAGGTGAGGTCCGGTGGAAGAGAAGAAACACTAGGGCCTCACTCAAAATCTCAAAATGGGCAGATGAATGGGACAGGAATAAAAAGGGTCACTGTGTCCTTCCTTCCTCGCTTCAATTTCTGTTTTCAATTTGTGTCCTGAAAAAGCTCAGACCTTCAAAATCCACACAGGCGCACCCGAGATGCACTTCACTGATCCCCTGAGTATTTCTTAATACATTCACGTATTGGCATTTTTCTAGAATAATATTCAATTTGCTGAGAAATTATAGTAATTTTTAGGAATAAATTATTATGATGTGTCAATGAATCAAAACTTTCTTTGATGTGTTTAAGATGCTACTGTAGGCACATATGAATATGAACATCCTTGGAAGTAATTGATTCACACCTGTAATCAACCTAAGATGACATCATAATAGAGTTCTTCCACAACCTCAAATATGGTCTTTAAATCATAAGATAGAAGACAGAGGGAGAGAATATCTGACATAGATATTCTGAAAGAGGGGAGACTCCACTAAATTCACTGTTTCACTATCATTCATGGTTGAATCCAGGGCAAAAACATCAGGGTAAAAATGGAATGTCAAGGAAAATGTTTTCAGTTCTTTAGGGCTGGGAGGAAAGCAGGAGGCAGTGTTAGGGAGGGAGGTGTTAGAGACTACATATGGCGCCTATGGCCACACCTCCATAATCCCAGGATGTACTTCACTAATCCCCGGAGTATGTTTTAATTCATTGAAATTAACATATGATTAAGGTTACAATCTAACCCTTGCCAAATTCACAACCACATATATCTCCTTAAACCATATTTAATTTTGTAAAGATTACAGCAAGTTCCTAGTTCCATGAACATTGACGTGTATCCTGCACAAAACTGAACCCTTCCCCAATGTTATAGCAGTTCTAGAATTTTTCAATTGCTAAGGTCTAAATGTCCCCTCAGATTCAAGACAGATTCTTAGCCATACACCTCATATAAAAATAAAGACCAAGTAACACAATTTTAATGTGCAGTTGCTTGGAGTAAATGTTTCCCTTCCAAAAAGAAGTGAGAGGGAGGTAGAATGTAGTAGGCCAAAGCAAGACAGAAACAGGTAACGCACTCATTAAGATTTTTGGGCACATGTCAAGCATCCAGGGAAGGTGGTGAGATGTGCGTTTCAGTGGGCTTGAATGTCCCCATCTCTCTGATCTTGACAGATGCAGCCCACACCGTTTCTCTGGGAAGGACTCTGCCCAAAGCCTGCAGCTTTTCTTAGAAGAATTTCCACATTTCTTGCACCTTTAGCTCCCATGGCTGTTCATTGTAGCTTCAGATTCAATCCTCAAGCTTTTTCGAGTACTTTCTTAGGGACTCCTTGCCTTACTGCCCCGGTTGTCTTTTAAAATCTGGGTGGTGACATTTCTGGCCTTTCAACGCTTATATTCTGCAAGTCTGAAAAGCAGCGTCACATGGAAGATTCCATGGGTTGCTGCACGGTAAGCAGTGCCCAGGAACTCTTGAAACATAGACACAGCGGCCTTTCAGTGCCTGGCTGGCTGACCATGATAAAATGAATCTAGGTAATGGCTCTCCTAGGATGCCTTTCTGGAGCAGAAGTTTCTTGGGCTTTCTTCTGAAATTAAACATTTCCACACTTGCACCCTGAATCCCACAATGAGTGGGGGTTGTCATGATTCCTGATATGCTCCAAAGGCATGATTCTTCTTGTTCTTGTACAAAGTATTTAATTTTAAAATAAAAAATAAAAATCAGGATGCACTAATGAGAGGCATATGCAAATCTCTTAGGAAGAATCAGAATAGTGCAAGTCCAGAAAGAAAATACAGCACAGATCCTGGAAATGGGGTGTTCTGTGGTCTGGAATCGGGAATATATAATTGTCCTTAGAGGTATTTCTACAGAAAGCAGACTGCTTTGCCTAAAGCACTGTTTAAATCTCTTAAATCTATTTCTTCACTCTGAGGTCTGATTTATCAGGAAACTTGATTTATGGACATTTAATATCATTAAAAATTGGGATTAATCATTCTAGAACAAAATAAGATCAGAAAGTATAAACACAACAACGAAATACAAGCAAACCTAGGGAGTAAAGATGTGGATAAACTTGAATGACTTTGCATCAGTGTCTTAGTTACATTTTCATTCCTGTACTCAGCATCTACAAATTTAGGGGAGGAAGCATTTCTTTCATATTACTGTTTCAGGAAGTCACAGTCCACTTGGGAGGGTGGGCAGCAGTGGAAGTACACAGCAGAGGCAAAGGTGGGGGTACCTCTTCACAACAGTGCAAACAGGAAGCCAAGTCACATCAACCCGATATCCTCCCAGAAGAAGAAGGCACACACACACACACACACACACACACACACACACACACACATATATATATATATGCATTTTTTCAGGTCCACTCCTAGGGATCCACCCCTTCTGGATCCAGCCTCAGTGTTCTACCACTTCCAGGAAAACCCCCTCTACATGCCTGTAATCTAATCTACATACCAATAATCCATCCCCCCAGTCCAGGCCCCAGTCTTCCAACAGCACATGGTTCCATAGGCAATCCATGACATCCAAATCCATGAGACTGTTGGAGGACATTCCTGATCCAAACAACAATAATCATAACCTACCACTCTTGTTCCCGTTCCCTCTTCTTGGTTTATATCTTCAATGATACATCATGAAGATATACATCCCTTTCTTAACTGTGAGTTAAATTTGCATGTATCTCTAAGGTAGTATAAAACTTCAAACAAGTGATTTAGAAAACACAGTATAATATTTTATGGTTGAATTATCCACTGACTTTGAAAGGGTAGTTAAAGTTATTCATTAAATTAATTTACAATTAAGATGCTTTATTTTAACGTTAAATTGCAATAGCTACCTAATGTCAGGCCAGATAATAATAATTTCAGGACTTTATTTAAAAAGTATTTAAAAGTGTAATTATATTTCTGGCAACAATTGACAATGTTAAAGGAGTAATCCGGCAAGGAAAAGTTGGAGAGTATCACTGGGAAAAATACACTTAAAAAAGAATAAACATAATGCTGAAAATAATATTTCATGAATTTTGAATATTATGCCTGTTCCTTGCTGTACTTTATTTTTTATTTTCTTCTTGCTGTATTTTGTTGACTAGAATGAGAATATAAAATCTGCACTACTGACAAGGAAGAGTTTATATTACTTACAATGTGCAAAAATGCATAAATACATATTTATTCACAGCATACATACTGTATTATGTTAAAATGCAGCACAAGCAACGTAAGGAAGAATCTTTTTGAATATCTCCTTTTACCCAACAAAATGAACATATATACAAAAACACCAACAATAAATTGACGTATATTAAAAGTGCATGTTTGTTAGGGTATTGAGGAAGGATGGAGCTGAAAACACAAGAATTATTGACTCAATAATTGCATTGTCGTCATACTTTGTGTGATGCAATTATCACAAAATTCTTATATTGAAGGTGTCCAAGGGAAGGCACGGATGGTAGATTTCTGTTCGTTCCTGGGAACTTCAACTCTTGTCTCAGTAGCTGTCCCCTGCCTCCCAAAGTCCACCCTACAACAAACCACCATGCGGGGTGCTGTGCACCCAGAGTGATACTAAAGATCCTATTCTCAACACCGGTGATCTCCTTTCTGACCACTGACTGCTGTTTCTGATCAAACAGTGTCTTTTACATAGGTAGGTGACCGTAATTCTGTGACTCCCTCTCTAGCCAAAGTAACTTCTGAGAGATTTAATGGTTTAGTATTCATTTTACTTCACGTTTATTTTATATTTTTTCTTGAGACAGAGTCCTGCTCTACAGTTTAAGGTCGTCTTGGACACAAAACAATCCTCCTGCTTCAGCTTCTGAGTGTTGGCAGGAACACACCATGCCAGGCTTAAACTTTCGCACTTTTTCAAGGCAAACTTTAAGTAAAAATTGAGACATTAATGAAGTCTCTTCATAAAATGAAAAGTCCAGAACCGTTCAGACTAACAGCAGAATTTTGCAATTACCTGAGAGATAACTAATTCCAATATTTCTAAAACTGTTTCAGGAAATTGAAAGAGAAGGAACATTGCCAAACTCTCTTCTGGAAAGAAACAGCACTCAATACCCAGGGAAAAGTCCTAAAGTTTATCAAAGAAAGAAAGCTATAGGTAAATTTTATTAATAAACATAGGGGCCAAACTTTGAATGAGGTACTTGCAAACAGAATCCATGAAATCTTAAAATGATCATACATCATGATCAAATTGGCCTCATTTTAGGAATGAGAAGATGGTTTAACATACATTAAGTAAGATACTCAAAGAATAACACAGCGGACAGAATGCTCACCTAACAAGAGCAAGGCCCTGAGTTCCATTCTGAAGCACCATATAAGTTAGGCATAGTGGCACACACCTGTAATTCCAGCACTCTTGAAAACTGAAGCAGGAGAATTGCACTACCTTTGAGGCCAGCCGGGGCTGTATGGTGAGTTTATGATCAACCTGGACTACAGAGTGAGAAAAATGCAGCAATTAATGCAATATACCACACAGACAAAAGTAGGGGAAAATTATATGGCTGTCTCAATAGATGCAGAAGAGCTTTTGATAATGTTAAATATCTATTAATGATTTAAAATACTCTGATGAAAATACATGTAGAAGAGATTTACCTCAAACTGGTAGAAGTCATTATGCCAAACATATATTATAGTAAGTGGGAAGAAACTTAAAGAATCCTCCCAATTTCTTTTGTAAAAAATATTTGCAAATGATACAATCCTCCACATACAAGAACTCCAAAAACTCCACCAAAGGACATTTAAAATTAATTAAGAAATTCAACCAAGTTGTAGGATATAAAATTATACAAAAAATTAATAGCATCCCTGTAAAAAACAATGAATTCAGTAAGAAAAAGATAGAAAGAGCAATCCCATCCTCGTTAGACCTCAACAATTAAACACTTAGGAGGTGAAGAAGTTCTACAACAAAACTATACTATACTATGCTATACTGTATAACTATAATATATAACTATACTATACTGAAAAAAATAACAGGGTTATAGAGAATGGAACGATAGCCCCTGTTTCTGGATGGGCAGAACTAATATTGTCCAAATGACTATACTAAGGGTGATATATAGATTCAAAGCAAATTCTATCAAAGTACCAACATCATTTTTCCCAGACTTATAAAAAATCTTATAATTCATATGGAAACAAAAGTGACCCAGAATAACCAAAGGAAACTTTGAGCAAATCTCAGCACTAAATAGTTTTAACATTTCAATAATTAATTGTGTTCAGCCAATAAATTCACAATATTTATCTAGTTTATTTTCATTCCTTGTAGCTTTACTTTCATCAGTGTGTTATAATTTTTACTTTAACTGTCAATTATTTTTATGAGACAGGATCTTGGTCTGTAGTGTGGACTGATATAAACTCACTATGTAGCCCACGCTGGCCACAAACTCAAGGCAACTCTCCTGCCTCAGCATCTATGTGCTTGGATTACAGGCATGCTTGTGTGCTGGTGGGAATCAAAGCAAAAGCATTTCACTTTCTAAGTGCATCAACTCTGTGCTGTTCCTCCAGTCCCTCAATCACTTTCTTGTTAAATTCATTCCACGGTATTTTTATTTTCTGTGGGACTGCTTTCATGATTTGAATTTCATCAACTTCATTGTTGGTAATTTCAAGTCTGATCTTTTTGTGTATTGATTGGTAGCCTATAGCTGTATTGAATTCATTTATTACTTCTGACAGTTGTTGGAGTCATTAGGTATTTCTATATATAGAATCAATCATCTACAGATAATTAGATTTCTTGCTTTCCAATTTTGACTCATTCTATATCTGTCTATTGTGTAACTTCTTCGGCTAAAAATTCTGGTATAACTGAACAAGGACAATGAACTCGTGTGCTGTGTCTTTCTGTGTATCTTAAGGGAAACACATTCAGCTTTCTAGTTAGTGTGATTTTGTTAATAAGTGTTTTATAAATCACTTTACTTATTTTTCTCCTACAAACACACACACACACACACACACACACACACACACACACACACACACACACACAATTTGTAATGTTTACATTGAGCTTGAGTATTTTGTGCTCGTATATATCATGTCTGAGTTACAAACCATTCTCCTCTCCCTCTTTTTAGCTTCTACATACCATGCTAGTACTACCTAACCCCCACAATCCCTTCCATTTAGTTCTTTGAAACTGTATTCTGGGTTTCTCATACACGAGAAACAATTCAATTTTTAAGCCTTCTGTGTCTGACCCAGTTCACTGAGCATGATAACTCAAATTGAGTCCATTTACCTACAAAAGCCTCATGGAAAAGAGATATATGTATGCTGATATTCAGGGCAGCACAACTAACAATAGCCAAAATGTGGAAGACATCAAATGCCCAATAATGAGCCAATGAATACAAAAATTGTGGTGTATGCACACAATGAAGTACAATTTTTTTTATAAATAGCCATTATTCTGTTAGAAAGTATTTCTTTACACCGAATTTGTTCATAGTAATAAAAATGAAATATTTTAAATATCATTTGAGTTTTTCTTGACTTACTAAGATACTTATGTAATTTGGGTCTGCATTCTTTTGATGCAGTGTGCTGTGTGTACTGAATGGTACATCCATCTATTCCCCAGATAAATCCAAATTGAGCATAGTGAATATTCCTGTTGTGCATTTGGATTAATATTACTAGAATTTTGCTCGTATTATTACATCTCTGCTCACTGGACATGCAGCCTGCAGTTTCCCTTTTTTGCTGTGACTTTGTGAAATTTTGATATCAGGCTAATGTTTGCCTCAGAGAATGACTTTGCAAAAGTTCTCTGTAAGTTTTTGGGGGGATAGTTTGTAAAGGGTAATGTAATATTTTCTTTAAAGCTTTAGTATAATTCATCAAGAAAGCCAACCAGACTGACTTTTCTTTGTTAGAAATTTTCATACACTTTTAATTACTAATTGAATGTCTTCCCTCATTTTTGATCTGTTTATATTTTCCATGTCTTGTAGTTTGGTGTATATCTATCAATCTATTTATCTGTTTCTATATCTTGTGAGTTTTCCAAATTTTTGGAGCAGAGTAGTGCGTAAGAATCTCCTATGATGATTTTATCTCTATTTAGTGCATTTTTTTTCTTTTCTTTCTTCTGTAGGCAATATTTGGACAATGCTTTTTCTTTTCAACAGCTAATTCATTGATGTTTTGTTGATTTTACTGTCTCTGCTTTGATATTTTTTTCTTCTACTAATTTGGGCTTACTTTTTCTGAATTTCTAGGATTTCTAGGATTTCTTGATTTATTATTAGGATATCTATTTAAAAATCTTTCAACTTGCATTCTTGTTGTAGATATTTATGACATATATTTCCCTTCAAAATGTGTTTTATATTTATTTTTTGCTGCATCCCATATATTTTACTAAGTTGTAGTTCCATTTTAATTCAAGAATATTTAAAGTTTCTCTTTTGATTTCTTTTATATGTGTTTTAATAGAATAGTTTTTAGTCTTCGTGTATTTGTTTGATTCCTAATGTTTGTTTTCTTGATGATATTTAGTTTTGTTTCACATATGTGAGAAGAAAAACTGAATCATGATATTACTGACATTTTAAAATTCATTGAGTTTGAATTACTATAGGGTCCATTCTAAAGCATATTATGTGTATTTATGAAAAGAATATGTGTTAATGAAGTTTTGGAATGAAGTACCCTTTTTTTGAGACAGGGTCTTGATCTATAGTTGATTCTGGTCTTGAATTCACCTGCTAGCCTAGGCTGAACTCACTTCAGTCTTCCTTCCTCATCCTCCCTTGTGTTGAGATTAGAGGCCATACAACCATGCCTCTCTCTATGTGGTGTGTGGGACTCGAACTCAGAGTCTTGAGTTGCTAGGCAAGCAATTTGACCACTGAGCCATTCCTCCAGGCCCTTGAATGAAGTATTCTTAAATGATTTGTAATGTTTATTTAAACTACAGCACAGTTAACTCAGCTATGCATTGATTTTTCTTTTTTTCTTTTTTGGTCTGGATGATCTATTAACAAAGGAGAGACATATGATTTCCTCAACGTGTTAGATCCTGTCTCTTCCCTTTAGAACTGTTTTATTTGTCATTAAATAAACATGCATTTAATAACCATTACATCATGCTGAATAACTTCTAGATTATCACAAAGTAGTAATTCCTCTGTTTCTACAGTCTCTCTTAAATTCTACTTTGTCTAAGAATAATTATTTCAGTTGCCTTTGATTTTTGGCATGCACATGCTGTTGGATTTTATCTTTTTCACCTGCTGTAATTTCGTGGTGAAATACTTTTCTTGTAGATTGTATATCATGGAGTCCACGAAAACGTATGTATTTATTTTACGTGTCTTAATCAGAGCTTGTTTATATTCAAGGTTTTTGTGAAACCTAGCTATGAGGCATAGCTGCTATTTCATTGTCAGAAGTGAAATGCGACTCTTCTATGTCAATGCTTATGAAAGATATTTTAAATTATTTTCAATGAATCAAAAATTCTCCATGTCTCTCATGTAAGACTTATATCTTAGGAAATACAAATACTTAGACATTCACAGCCACTTTTCTCTTTCTAGATTTCTCTAATTTATTTTCTCATTATCTTCACCCTTTTCCTTATATTCAGGCATCCCTTGACTTTTTATTTTCACTACCTGTTATCGCCTAACTCATTTCACTGTCTTTAGTTATAATACCAACTTTGAAAAAGAGTGGTTGTCTTTGCAAATTGATACACAGAAGGTTAGTAATAATAAAGTAATAACAGTGTGGAGGCTTTTGCAGGCAAATGGAAGAAACTAGAGAACATCATGCTTAGTGAAGTGAGTCAGAAGCAGAAAGTGAAACATTGAATGGTCTCTCTGATATGGGAAACCCAGATCACAACTATCTCATGGAACTTATAACAAAAAACAAAGTGAACCAGGGGGGTAAGGTGGGGAGGGAGGCAGGGGTGGGTAGGCGGATGGACAAATGGAGAGTCGGAAAGTCCTTGTCAACTTGGCAAGATATGTATGCGCATAAAATGCTCAGCTTCATTGTAAACCTTAAATTTTGCACTTATACATATCAATAAAATTAGAAAAAGTAATAATAAAAAAGCCAGCAAACATTTGTAAAACAGCTGTGATTTTAATAGAAGCTTACATCAGCAAAAAGGGATTGCATCTTGTCTAGCAGGCTCTAGACTCAGTTAAATTCCTGAGCATCACATAATCTGGGCATGGTGGCACGCATCTGTTATCCCAGCACTTGGGGAGCTGAAGAGGAGGATTGTCTTGAGTTCAGTGCCAGCCTGGACTTCATAGTGAGTTCAAGAGCAGGCTGGACTACAGAGCTAGACCCTGCCTCATAAAAGAGAAAATATTGAGAACGTAATATATATCTCACACACAGACACATCTGTAGTATATATACTGCGTGTATCATATAAATATGTATCATATGTCATGTATCATGTATCATGTATCATATAAATATGTATAATTGCTGAGATAAAATAGTTTCAAATGAACCTATCCCTTCTACCAGTATTGACAAGTTGAAGAATTGTGAACCTACATGTATAAACTTTTGTATCGTAAGAAAATATTATTGAAAATCCAATAATAATAACAATAACTTATTTGGTGTAGTATGGACTGAACATAGTCTTTTAATTTCGAACTACATCCAGAGCCCTTTTTGCTGCTTACCTGAGACATATTGTCAATACTTGGCTAAGTTGCCTAGAGTAGCACAAACTTGCAGTCACTCCCTCTCTAGGTCCCAAATGACTAGGATTACAGGTCTGACACAGACCAAGCCACCAAAAATAAGTCAGGGCCCACTGGATTACCTAATAAACCCAGCTTTAAGGTGTGTTTACTTTTACAATTTTCTTAGATTTGTTTCTGGTAACTAAATGGAAAGCAACACATCTGGAACTTGCTATCCACCGTCAGTTGACTCTATTCTCCCTCCCGGTATCCAACGCCTTGAATGCAGCGTTTACCCTTGAGTTGATCTGTTTATTGTATGACTATGTATAAAGACACATCACTTAGGTCAACACAATCATTAACAATGATTTGTGAAAGGGATTTAACAAGGCACAAGTGCGACACTTTGTAAAGCCACTTAAAAATATCAGCATGCCCTGTGAACACGGAAGTAACATGCTCCCTGAAGTGAAATGATGTTGAAATAGCCTGTGTTGAGAGTCACCGTGACTATGCAGTAATGGCTGCCTTCTCCAAACCTGGTCCCCACAATTCTTGGTTAGTGATCAGAACTACTCTGCAGTGAAGTCCTGATCACTAACTCAGCACTTTCTGATTACCTAATGCAACTGTAATCCGTAAAGTCATTATTTTCTGAGTGCATGGCACTAAGCTACTCTTGTGTAAAACTTTCTAACAATTGCATCTAGCAGAATAACTGGTTAGAGAAGTAGAGAGAAGCGAATAAGAAAGAAGGAAAAAGAAATGAAGAGCAGAAAAAGAAAAACCAAAGAGAAAAAGAGGAGAACACTAAAAATAAATGGAGACAATGGGACATAAATACAAAGTTAAAGAATGGCTTCTTTTCTTTGCCACATTCTTTGGTTAAACTAAGGGATACTGGGCTTCCGGCACTGATTCATTTTTCTCCCCTGGCTGGGTAGTACTGGACTCTAGTCCTTAAACCATGGTCTCCACCAGAGATGCTTGGCGAAGGAAGTCAGGATCCAAACTTAGACTTGGATCTGACATGTAACAATTCTCCAAACTAAGTGTGTGCATTTGGACCACAAAGATATTAAAGAAAGAAGAAAGGAAAATGAGAAAACCGACTGTCATAGATGAAGCCAGCCTAATGGCCAAATCGAGAATAGAGTATTTCCCAGTCCTGAGAAAAACCTTGGAAGGGCAGCCTCATATGCTAACCGTTCTTTGGTGGTCACCTTGAATTGATACTCAATATATATGTTTTTTTTTTCCATTATAGAGGATTGGAGTTAGGGCTCCATACAAGTTGCAGAAACAAACGACCACTCAGTTACTGTCACATGCCTTGCTTTCAATTTTATTTTTTTAGAAAAAGGTTTCTTAAGCTTCCAATTTTTGATCCTTCTGTCTCAGCCATCCAAGAATCAGGGATGATTGGCAAATCACTCTTCACAAAATAAATTGACCCTGTCCACACACACACACACACACACACACACACACACAGACCACAGGAAATACAATGCAGCATGATTTCATTGAGTTTGGGTATTTTGTGAATATACATATGATGCCATCATTACAATCTTTCCCCTCATTTTTATAGGCCCTCTTGTGTTCTCCCTCATCCCCCCGATTCCCACTATCACATCAATTGGTCCCACAAAATTGACTGTGCTTAATGCCATTACTGGCTATGACTTCAGCTCCATATTTGAAATCTGGAGTATGTCACATATGGGGAGTTTATGCAGGCGCATAGAGACAAGGTTACCTGGGAATTGTGCTTTCGGGCCTTCAGGAGCCTGTTGGTGCTGCCAGTTCCTCCAAGGAAACATAGGAAAAGAAGCACACCCTCGAAAGAATTGTATTTTTGTGTAACTGCTCTCAGGTTGCCTATATCCTACTTTAAGTATTTTCTGTAATGGCTTCAGGAGTTATCTGTGAAATTTAATATTTACCAACTACTTTGGCTTTTTTGTTATTCTTTTTTCTTATACTTTCTCGAGATAACATTACTATTTTAGATAAAATACCTTTACTGTTTATGAAAGAAATTCTTATAATACTATGATTGTATGTAGGCTTTATTATATATACATTGTTGAATTTGAAAAAAAAATCTACTTAGAGTTACGTGAAATTTGTATTGTTATAGATTACATATGTATTTTTTCCTGTGACAAGACCTAAGTCTGAAGTCCAGGCTGGTTCTAAACTCAGTATAGAGCCTGTGCTAGCCTCTAACATATGGCGATCCTCCTGCCTCAGCCCTCTGAGTATTAGAGTCACAGGCATTCGCTACTACTTTCAGATTTAGATTAGAGTATTATAATATATATAATTTATTTTAAGTGACCAATTAAAAACTACATTTTATACACCATAACATATTCTATGTTTTAATTTTCTCACATAATAAATATTTTTATGGGCAATATCACATTTAATGCATACCTATTAATACAATATGTTAGATCAGATCAAGGTAATTGATACATACATGACCTTGGATATTTCTCATTTTTTTCTGACAACATTCAATATCCTTCTTAATACATACTTAAATATACAACTAATTGTTACTACCTCTAGTTGCACTCCTGTCTTGAAAGTTTTGAAGGCAATCTACTTATCCACCCGCACCCCTGTTAGCAATCCTATCTCTCTCCCGTTTCCCTGTGGCCTTTAGAGGGATCCGGTTAAGTCGATGGGATTAGGAGCCACTCATGGTAAAGCTTTCTGTTGTAAGGGTTTGACTTGTAGATCTGCAAAGGAGAGAAGAACACTGGCCCAACCAATAGCAGCTTGAACTATACAAAAAGGAAAATCGAAGAAAGATTCTGACAGTTTCTTTTGCTGGGAGAGCTCCAGCGTCGGGCAACATCTCTGCAAACTGACAATCTCCTGCCTTCACACCACCACTCTCCATGTCAGATTGGCTCATCTTCAGTTCTTCACTATTGTCCTTTAGACAAAGACAGGAGGCACAGACCAACACAGCCGTCTTGCAGTCTTGAATTCATATTCTTCGTTTTCACATCTGAGCAGACACTGGACCTTCCACCTCACACATAGACACGCAGCCATTTTGACTTTGACTTGAGAGCCCTGCATGTAAAATCTCTTTTATTCATACATAATTTCTATTATTTCTGTCTCCGTAGGAATCCTAAACAGCACCTTCTTTTTCCAACATTTTCCCAGCTTCTGATACTGACTTTCTATCTTAATATTCTATGACATCAATTATTTAGCTTCCACAGGCAGGAAAAAATGCAATATTTTTGTGTCTTTTGCCACTGAAAGGTTTGACCATTTCATTTTGCTACAAATGGCTAAATTTCATTCTTGTCTGTGGTTGAATAATATTCTACTGCATAGATTACATTTTCTTTCCTCGATTGTCATCAATAGACAATGAGGTCTCCATATTTTCACTGTGATGGGAATACTGTGCAAGGAACAAGAAAATGCTGAGGTTTCTCTGATGCACTGATTTCGGGTTTTGAATATACATGCACTCTGGAGATGGTTGGCTCAAGCCAGAGTCGACTTGGAGCATTCTGATGAAATTCCCTACTCTTTCTTATAATATGCATACTAAGAATTCTACAGCAGAGTATAAAAATTTGCCTTTCTCTGCTTCCACGTCAGCATTTGTTAGTATTTGTTTTAAAATTCCAACTATAATAAGATGTTATTTTTAAATTTTTATTATCCTGATGATTGTTTGGCAATGTTGAACATTTTTTCATTGTGTACTCTTTGAATATCTATATATGTTCTTTTGAGAAATATCTACCCAAGATATATATATATATATATATATATATATATATATATATATATATATAGTATATTGTATATATTATATTATATATTATATATAATATTATATTTTATATACATGTATGTGGTTTTTGTTACTAGAAGTTAAAATCTTGGTATTGAAGGTTTGTACCTCTTTGCTTGGCTAATAGTCTATCTTTAGTTATATTGTTCTGATTTTTTTTTTTTTTTTGCTTTTGAGTTTTTTAATTCAATACAAATATTAAATATTAATGCCTTGGCAGATTTCATGAGATGTAGACTCTGCCATTATTTCTGCCCATGTGTAGGGTTGCCTTTTTGCTCTGATGACTTTTCCTTTGTTGTGCAGAAGGTTCTCACTGTGACGTCATTGCGTTTCACAACTTTTCCTTTCATTGCCTGTGCTCCTCTGATAATCCAAAAAATAAGTTTTCTGTAACATGTCTTGTAAAGTTTATCCTAAGGTTTCTTCTAGTAGTTTAGAATTTTAGGCTTTTCATTTAAATTATCAAATCCAGTTATTTTTGTATATAGAGTAATAAGGTTTTATTTTGTTTATTTGTACCATTTATAATAGACGTTGCACCTTCTGTAATATACATTTCTGGAGTCTTTGTAAAAAACTATTGTCTTTAAATATGTGAATAAACTTCAGGTCAATTAGTCTTTGTGTGTGTTCTCATGCCACTTCTACACAGGGCATGAAAAAATTTGCTTTTATTGTGAGTAGAATAAATTTCATTCTAAATTGTTTATCAAAATTCAAATTTTATTCTCTTGGTAGTACTACCTGCACAGTCTACTTAAAATAATTTTTTCTGATGTTTATCATAACATGTTTTAATATGTAATATTCTTTTTTCATCACGGAACTGTTTTTTATTTCTTAAAAATTAATATTCTTTAAATATTTTGGTATTGTTTTTTATAATTTTATTATAATAGAGTGAGAGAAATGTGATCATGTCATTAGTTTGAACTTTTGTACTTTCCCAATGTACTTTTTATAGTCAGAGTTTTTGTTAGGTATATTGTATATGTTGAAAAAAGCATGTGCATATGAAAGAGTATGCTTTGTTATTAAATAATTCATATAATTCATATTTTCTCTCCTTGGCTTTTGTATCCTGTGTTTTTTATATTCTGCTTAGAATTTCAAGAAACTAGGTGATATTGGTAAACACTCATGATGTCATTTCCCATTTCTAGCTTAGTATGATTAAATCGCAATTCAGATACCTTAAATGTTTTCTATTATATAACTTATTTTGCTTAATATTAACATCTGAAACCATACTTTTGTCGCTTAAAAATTGGGTAGTACTTCTTGTTCATCTTGTCAAGTTTGCATATATAATTATGTGTTAGAGGTTGCCAATTTTTAAATTAAAAATTAATACTTCAAATGTATACATACAAAGTATACCAGATATATATACAACTTCTAATACAAACTTTATTTTAAAAAGCATACTCTCTGAATTTTGACTATTATGAAGGCTCTAATCTATCATTCTTACTTTACTTCTATTTTTAGTATTTTCTGTATAAGTAAGGGTGAGTTTGTGATGGTTCTTTATATATCCTCTTCCTGTGTGAATGCCTTGAGTTTTATTTCTGTTTATATTAAAAATTTGGAGCACTTAATATATGCTATTAAACTAAGCTACATATATTGACTAATGTATTTTTACTTTTCTAAATACATGTCCACTTTCAGAAGGATTTTAATTCAGACCTCTACCTTACTGCCAGCTATAAAAAAACGATATTGTTTAAACTCTCTGTGACTTCAAATTAGTTTGCATAATTAAATAAGGATGTATGGTTTATAATACTGAATATTTCCTTCTATAAATAGTGTTGTGTGATGGTGTTCCTCACTTATTTTTTATTTTGGTTTAATATCGTTTTCTTTCCCAAAAATAATTTTAATACCTAAGATTTAAAGACTATTTCAAACTTTGACTTCCTGGTCAGTATAAGACTTTTCTAAGATGTGTTTCCTTATTTGGCCTTTACTTTTGAACGATAGTATAGGTATAACTGAATTGTGATTGACAGTACAGATTATCACCAATTGCAATGTAGTTTCAATCTAATTAGCCCCATTGGAAATGAAAATATCATAAGTTAAATCTGCACATGAACTTTCATAAATCCTTGAATCATCTCTTTGTGTCCTTTACTTTTTTTTATTGATTTTCTAATATTCCTTGTAGAGTAAAAATTCACGATGCAGGAAGACTTAGAAGCATCTTAACAGGTTTTAAGCACTTCTGTCATCCTGAAAGGCTATAAGCAGTACATTCAGCAGATTAGATTCCAGCCTGTGAGGTCTGAATCCCAGCTCAGCCATTTACTAACTATTCATGCTTGAACAAGTCACTTAAACAATCTGTACCTAATTTTCCTTATCCACACAGGAGCATGTTACATAGTACCTATTTTATAAAGTTGCAACACTGAATGGATTATTAAATCCCTGTAGTAGAACAGTGCATTGCTTCAAAACTATTCGTGGAAGGCAAAAAAAAAAAAAAAAAAAAAAATTGTTTCCTTTCAATTTTGGAAACACGTTAAAAGAAGAATCTCAAAGCATAAAAAACTTAATGTTGTTTGTGATCTATCTTTAGCTATGCACTTCTGAGTTCTAGTTCCTACTAATCTCAGTCCTTCCTCTTCTCTTAGGCGGGGTGTGTACGTCACAACTCTCAAACCGGTTGTCTGAGAACTACATGCCCCTGACTATGGCTTTGCCCTTGTCTGTGCCATAGACCATATCTTAGCCTGGTGACTTGTTTGGCCAGGAAAAACAGAGCCACTCTGTTACACATCACATTTGTGTTATTCACTACATTTGAATATTGGAATTTTAATAAGAATCGCATGCTTCAAATCACGTTCTTTTTTCCGTTTTTGTTTTCCACAAAAAAATGGCATATTTCCCTTTTGTTTCTCCTCCAGCTGGAGTCCTGAAATGAAGATAGTATGAGGCAATTTGAGCCAAGATGAAACATAGTTATTAGGCTATCAAACTATAATATAAGGGGTGATTATAATTTAATGTAAGAAGTATCACTTATTATAATCTACTTCTTACATCATCTTACAGAAATTATGTCTAATATTGCATAAAGATGTATAAGTTCCAAGATAAAAGAGGGAAGAGTTTTACAGAAGACTTGCTGCCATGGTCTCAGTGCTCCTGCAGAGTGTGCAGCAGAGCTGCCTGTTTTCCCGACTCACTTTACTTAGTGAGAAACATGGTTTTATTTTACTTCAAGCCATTCTACCTTTTTTTAGTTGAAAGTACACAGCCTCATAGCTACCTACTGACAGCTAATACCTATGTAATCTAAGACAAAAGTGATTCAAAAATAAAATTGTTAAAGTTTTTTAGGAACACAAAATTACCATTTTAATTACAAATAAAGTCCGAGATTCAAATCGTTTCCCCAGGATTAAATTTCTCAGATCCTAGGCCATTTTGTAGTCATTGTCAAATTCCTGTGGCATATAGTAACTACCTATTTATTTTGCTGAAAATGCTTTGAGCACAGTTAATCAATGATAGTCAGCCTTTGAGTACTCAGAATGTTCTACGTCCTCTTTGAAGAAATTTACATTAATTAGACCATTCACAATTGGATTCACAATTTCACTTGTAAACTAGGAATATATTAATTTCATAAATAATAAAAACTCAATAGGGAATGAAATAAGATGTATTGGATAATCATTATTGTAAAAGTTTAATTGAAATGACTAAATTCTTGCAAGTGTTTAAACAAAAGTCTTAAATCTTATCTTAACATTTTAAATTGTATTGCATTTATACCGTTAATTCAATCTTCATTATAAAATTCAATAGTCTCACAAATTATTTTTTTTTGCTTTTCCTGATGACTTTGTTATTACTTTTACTGCAGCATGTAGAAAAATGACAAGGGTAGTGCTCTGCAGAAAACAAAAAATCCATTATTAGATGATGTATATATGTAACATCACATCAATTTTAAATATTTGAGTTTTTTTGTTACTTTCAAGTTAATGATTTAGCCTACCAAATTTCCAAAGTATTGGAAAAGGAATAAAATTACATGTCTCAAAATTCAAAATCCATAAGGTACTAAACAGCCTGATTCTTTCTTTCTTTCTCTCTTTCTGTCTCTCTCTTTCTTTCTTTCTTTCTTTCTTTCTTTCTTTCTTTCTTTCTTTGTTTCTTTCTTTCCTTCTTTCTTTCTGCATGTTTATTGGTCATTTTTTCTCTTTCTTTCTTTTTCCTTTCTTTCTTTCTTTCTTTCTTTATTCTTATTTCCCTCTTCCCTCCCTCCTTCCTCCCTTCCTTTCTTCCTCCCTTCCTTCCCTTCCTTCCTTCCTTCCTTCCTTCCTTCCTTCCTTCCTTCCTTCCTTCCTTCCTTTTCTTTCTTACATCAGTTCTGTTTTTCCGCACTCACAAGGATATGTCAGACCTATTAGGTTGTATGGTACAAATAAAATTTAAGCCGAAGGTCCATTTATGTCGTCTGCGAACCCTACAAAGCTCATTCCTCTTCACTGTTCTTCTTCAGCAACAAATCCAAAGAGAAGGCGGCACATTTCATAAATCGCTTAAGGTCATGCTACCAATTGACTAGTTAAATCTCTACAAAATATTTTTAATTATTGGATGTTATAAGTAGAATACATTCTAATCAAAAGCTATTAGTTGTGCTGCTATAAAAATAGGCATGCACGTATCTCTATCATATAGTGCTTTTAACTATTTTGGAAAAATATACAAACAAACTATTATTTGATCATATAGAATATCTACTTTCAATTGTTTTGAGAAAAATCCATACTTCTTTCTGAAATGGTGGTTTCAACAGGATGAAAAAGTTTCTTTTTTCTTGCATCCTTTCCAGCATGTTTTTTTTTTTTTTTTTTTTTTTTTTTTTTTTTTTTTTTTTTTTTTTTTTTTTTGAGTTCTTGATAAAAGCCATTCTCAGTTGGGTAAGATGGAACCTCAGTGTTTGTTACCATTGAAGAAATTATGTCAATTTTAGAGAATCAGGAACCACATGGTTCGGGAACCATGCCTAGATTGGGAAGTGAGAACCAGCCTGGATTAGAGTGTGAGTGGTTTGTGGGCTGGACAATGTTAGAAGAGCACCCACCAGATGCTGGAGATCCACCTGGAACTCCAACAGTATGAAGATAGGAAGAAGGAAGCCTGTTACAGGTTCTTCTTCTGGGAAAGTTCTTGCCTTTCACAATTGTCTTTGGACCCTGCCTTGCTACAATTGCGAATCTTCATCACAGGTTCGCTTCATTCTTAACTTGCACCTGTCTGCCCATAGCTGATCTTAAGTCAGAGCTCTTCAGTCGCAGTTCTTCAGGCTCCAGGCTTCTGCATTGTTCTTTGAACAACCGAGATCTGCAGCAGACTCTCACCTCACCAGCAGTCCTGCAGTCCCGAACAGGGTATCTACTCCGCGGCTGAGCAGCCATCTTGGACTATCTTTGTCCTCAGATTTGTAAGCCTTTCTAAGAGATCCTTTTTGTGATAAAATCTATAAATTCTGCCTAGTAAAAGAACTCAAACTAATATCCTTAGAAAGCTCGATTTCTCAAGAATGAAAGAAAAAATGGAGAATAATGATTATTGTTTTAAAGACATAATTTCCCAACACATAGATTTATTATAGGTTTAAGTTCAAAATAACGTATTAAAAAGAAAAAAATAAAGCCACACTGAGATTGACTGTATGTTCGTATTCTACTTCTGGGTGAGGAAAATCTGGAAAAAAAATATGTCCTTGAATGCAACTTTGCATGTGATGACAGTGTGGAGAGGAGTGTGAGTTGCTTCAAACTATTCAGATTGCTTAAAGTTTCGATAGTTGAAAAGCAATATGAAGTGGTCTTGCCGATGAAGTGATAAAACAGGCTTTAATAATGAAATATATGAATTTTAATAATTTAGAGAGTGCATTGACAATATAACTTTAAATCTTATATAATGATTTTAAAATCCAGTTAAAGAGGCTAGAAGAATAGCACAACATTTTAGATCACTTGCCTATCAAGCACACTGTACCTGAGTACAATTCCCCAGAACTACATAAGCCCAACATAGGCATCTGTAATCCCAGCACTAGGAAGGCTGAGGCAGGAGGATTGTTGTTCACTTGAGATGAGTGTGGTCTTTGTAATGAACAGAGGGTTCACGACCAGCCTGAATTAGAGAGTTTAAAAAAAAAAAAAGAAAATTAGAGAAAGAATATCTCAAATATGTGTAGATATCAACCTTAATAGAAGACTTGTGGGATATGTATGTGTATGTGTGTGTGATCCTAGAAAGCTGTGTCTACAGTCTTTTTATGTTTTTATGTTAAGATAGAATCTCACTATATCATTATATAGCCCAAGCTGGGCTTCAACTTGCAATTCTCCTGCCTCAGACTCCAAATTTGAGGATGACAGGATAGGGACACCTGGTAACCAGAATTGTGATTATTGGGTATTTGTAGCTAGTATGTCTTACAAATATTTAATGAGTATCAGACAAATTTGTGCTTTGAAATCTGTCAATCACTGTGTGTTAGCTACACCAAACTCTTGGTGATTCCCATGAACACATTTCTTCAGGTCCTGTGAATTCTATTTTGCCTGCCAGCAACAATTTTCCAAATTATTACTTGTCCGTTTTCTTCAATTCTTTAGTTAATTTTAACTTACATATATGGCTTTCCAAATTTTTCTATGTAAAATAACCCTGTACTTCAGCCTTTCTCTAATGCTTCATTTTCCTTCAGAACATTCAAGACATATGACTTGTTACCTCCTTGGAATATAATCTAAAAAGACTGCCTTCTCCAATGTCAAATCTGTGGCTGTAGCTATCTCTGTTAGAGAGAACCCTTCCAGGTATCACTGGAATAAGCAATAATATGAGCAAAAGTCATCAAATTATTCAGTAAAATTCACACCTAAAATTTTATTTAGTACAGCAAATAAACCCGTCTTTGTCTATATAAGAACTGGAGAGGTTTTTGTTTTTTTGTGTGCTTTTTTTTTTCCTGAGAACTACAGACATACTAGCAAGAACTCCAGCACAGTTGTATCCCATTGTCCGCGGATGGTTAGTCTGAAGTCGAATAGCTTTAGTGGTGTCAAGGTGTGACTCTTGCTCTTCTGTATGTGGCTTTGTGCTCAGATGATGTTGAAGCATTCGTGTTAACTGCAAGTGATAACATCTTTAAATAAATTAACTGTACTTTATTTTAACATTTAATAATTTAATACTTAAGTTTATGATAACCAGGAGATAGTTTTCTGAAGTTTCCATTTTACAAATATTTAAAATAGCTGTAGCTAATGTTGTTTAATCCATACAGCCATGTACAAACATATCTTTTTATTTTCACGTTATGATAATATCATGATTTTTTGTATCATTATAATTAGCATTTTCCAACATTGAAATACTGAAAAAATACAGACTTTTGTTTGTCCAAGATACAGGTTTGAACTTTAGAAGTAGAATTTGTCAGCTGTTAACAAAATATTACTTTTTAAATGAGACGTAATACCTCTAAGTTACTTTCCCATATTGAAAAGGGGCCTAAAAATGTTCTCATGTTTCCCAGGTATGCATCCTCATTAACAGTGATTCTTTATGGATTCAAATACAATTATCCTATCTTTTTTTCTTTTCAATTTTCTCAGTTGAGAAAGCAATAGCACAAACACGATACATTGAGATTATGAGAAAATGAAAGTTGGAAGTAGTTGAATTAGTTTATTCTAGTGGGTAAAAACTTATGTAAGTGAAATTAAAGAAAATTAGCCTGTGAAATTGAGCACTTTCTATTTCAAATGGGTATACTCCCTTATTAAATTATATCGAATCAATGTACTATAAGCTTTGGGAATTTTTGTTTGTTTCCAAAGTATAATTCAATCACCGTAATTGTGGCACCATAGTGGACTCCAGAGAACTTGCAGTCTAATTAGTTATATGAAAGGTTAGAATTATATTTTTCGAGTTCCTTAAGTATTTTATGATCATTAGCATTTCTTGTAGTATTCCTGTGAGTATACCATGTGCCCTCATTTCAAAGTGACCAATTAAAGGAATTGGAAAAACATCTAACGTTGGCTTTGATTTTAATACTGGAAAACAGGTATGAATGTGTGTGTCTACTACGCCTTTGTGGTAAGATTATGTCAGTAGTGTGTGCATGTCAGCTTGAGAAACATTTTGAAATAAAAATTTCATGGTAAATTTTCTGTAAATATGGGAAAATGTTTTTGTTTGTTAGTTCTGTTTTGTTTTTGACAACTGTAGTTTGATCGGATTCGGTCTGTAGGACATTTAGTTTCTAAACTTTCCTTTTCTTAGTCCTGAAAGAAAATTGCAGATCGGCTCAAC
This sequence comes from Ctenodactylus gundi, assembly GCA_004027205.1. Lineage (NCBI taxonomy): Eukaryota > Metazoa > Chordata > Mammalia > Rodentia > Ctenodactylidae > Ctenodactylus > Ctenodactylus gundi. Next base: position 222,281 of record PVKB01002222.1, on the reverse strand, counting down.
TGCTGTGTCATCAAACTAACTGCAAGTTTTCTCTAGCAGCTTTGGGTCTCATCCTGTTTTTAGAATATACTTAAGAATTAATGAAAACATTTAAGTCATGGTCCAAGTCACTTTTTTTTTTCTTTTAAACTGGGAACTTAGAAAAAAAAATTCCTCGAGCTGAGCTCTGGGATAAAGCACAAACTGGGGCCCCCGCATTCCAGCTATACAAAGGTAACTTGTTCTATCTTTCCCACTCTTCCTCATGCTAATAAGCTGATGCTCTCTGGAAGTTCTTCCAGGGAGTGCTTTCAAGTGCTTTCCACTACGCTTAATACTTTCTTCTCTGGAATCTCGACCAGCTGCACATTTTGCGAGAATCCCTCTGTTTCTGTTTTGGGACAACTTCATCAGGGAGTTCTATGAAGCACAGCATTCTCATAAAATATGCGTGACAAAAAATCATCAATGGTCACTGCCCCTCAGTTTCAAATTTTGTGATATGCCATTACTCACTCACCTGTCTACACTGGCAACAACTATACTACTAGTTCTGTTGCCTGATGGATTGGACAAAGAGCAAAGTATTGATCATCACCTGATGATTTTACTGAGAACTAATGATGATAGTGAATCAGTATTTCTATAGACAAATAGCAGATCTTTTGGATTAGACAAAGTCAATTCCAAAAAATACTTGCGATGCTCGTTCAGTCAGAAAGGTAAATAACACATTTATAATTTGTATTTATAATTCATTCCATGAGAAATACATGTGTGTACATATTTAATGTATTAAAATTAATATTATCTATATTGTGCTTATAAGAACATCACAGATGTAAAGTAATTTCTAAAGTCCAATTATTTAGTGATATCAATTTCTAGTGTCTCATTCAACAGACACAAGGGAGACTTATGGGATGTATATATGATTTCAAAACATAAATTTCCTTCTTGTGGTAAAGTTTTTTATTTTAAAAAAGAAGCATAAACTGAAGTTTTAAATTTTTCTAGTATATTTTTTTGTTTCATGTTTCTTATTAGACTACCTGATATTCTCAAGAGATCTATTTTTTTTTCCAGTTCTCCGTGTCATTATCTTAAGATATTCTAGGAGAACAGTCTCTTTAAAGAAGGAAAATAAACTGTCTTTTGAGAATTGTGCAAGTCAGCGTTCTCATCACAACTTAAAGAAGGAGAAAAGGGTTAATATGGGTCACAATTTGAGCGGGTGCAGTCCATGGTTAGCTGGTCAGAGGGCAGAGCAACAGGGTAGACGTGTTGACAGAGCAAAGATGACGTCACGAGGCATCTTGGAAGCAGAGCACGGGAACAGCACTAAATAGGAACAGAAAAGGACACAGATCTAGTATCCAAGGCCGCCTCTCCATGACTCATCTAGATGTTACTTTAACTAGTTCTCTCGGTAATTCCCAAACAAATCAAATTGATAATAAAAGTTTTCCAACCACAGTAATGCTTCATTTGTTTTGTCATATTAGGTAAGAGAAAGACTATTTCTAGTTTCGCACTAAATTGTATAGCAGACTTTCAACTTCAGTATTCAAGGAAGATGCGAATTTGAGAAACAATTTATAACATTTTATAAATGTTTACACTATATTACCAGAATCAAACTCATTTTCTTGTACAAATAAGAGATGGAAGTTATTTATACAAATATACTATATAATAAAACTCATTAATTTTGGATTATTATTAAAAATTCCCCAGGATTTCTATTGACATACTTTCATATGCATAAATTCTCTCTACATTACTAACCAATTTGGGAATATCAAAAAAATCAGCATAAATAATAAATATTGGTGAATATCTATTAATTTTTTCCATTTTATTGGTATATAATGAGTTAATGCTGGATGGAAATTTGGAGTTATGTGAAACATTACTAGAATTTTAAATTTTGTTTCATCTAAATGACTATAATAAAATATTAGTATTCATTTATGTTAATACCATGGTAAAATTGTTTGACTACTTACTATTAAGGAAGTTTTAAATAATAATAGTAATATTAGTAGATTGACCTGAACAGTGCTGAGTACAATCTTGACTTACTTCCAGTTTGGTGCAGCTCTGTTAACTTATGATCCGTGTTTTGTTAATGACCTGAGAGAACAGGTAAGACCAAAAAACTACATTGCAAAATCTTACGGACGTCAAGACCAACTACCCCAAATTATTTTCTACACGCTGCTATCATCTCTAAACTCAATCATTAAAGATTTACTCATGTATTTTGCAAATAGATTTGAGCCTTCTGAAAAATATTCAGAATGCAAATAGCTATTGCAAATGCAGTAGTTCAGATTTTGAGCTCTGAAATCATGATATATGCTGAAAAATCACATAAAATATTTAGTTCAGATTCTTATTTAAATTATAATTAAGAGAACTGAGTCCAAATGGTTGAACTAATGGATGATTGATTCTGAATTTTAATCCAAAGATATTTTATTTAAATTTGGTTAGAAATAACATCTGCACAGAAATAAATTCATTTCTAACAGATATATAGAAAAACAACAAATAAGTTCATTTTAAATGTGTATAGGCTTTTTCTTTATGCTCTTATGACATCTAAACAAGTCCTTTCAAACTTAAGAACTCATAGAAACAAAATCAACACAATAACATCTTTATTTGCTAAAATGTTCAACTAAAATAAAGCAGTCAAAATATATGATCTACTGTTTATTTAATGTATTTTGTTTTTTAGGAAAAGTGCTTCTACATTGACTAACTTATAAATTTTGGTTTCTTCACTCTTTGTTCTATTTTCTACATTTAGGATTGTGTATTTGGTGAACATTTTATACTTTGTAGGATCAAATCCGGGCCTTGTTAGACACACACTTAAGCTGCACTCCAGCCTATCAACATACAAAAATAAATTTTGTTTTATGTATTAAAAATTGTAATATACCCACAGTGACTTCTAATAACTTCAAAGTTACACACAGTTTCTTTCCATTTTAAGAGACCGGTTTTTTCTTTCCAAAATACTCCAGGTGTGACATGAAGCTCTGTCGGCCTAAGTAGGAGAGTCGCCCTGGCTCCTGATACCATGTCTCTCCCAAGTCTCTAATTCAAAAAAACCTATGATTTTGATAGATAACCTTTATCTCGTATTAATGATGTGAATATTATCAACAAAATAGTGCCAAATAATATTTTAGAGTCTGATTTCCAGACATTTTTTACCTTATTTTCCATGAATTAAAAATCTTTTATTTGCTGGAGGAATTGCACAGCTGTGACAGCACTTGCCTAGCAAGAGCAAAGCTCTGAGTTCAATTCCCCTGTGCCACATCATCCAGGCACAGTGACTCATGTCAGTAGCCCCAGCACTTGAGAGGTTCAGAGGAGAGAATTACCATGAGTTCAAAGCCAGCCTGGGCTACTCATTGAGCTCAAGACGAGCCAAGACTAGAGTAGACTGAGACCCTGTCTCAAACAAAACAAAACAAAACAAAACAAAACAAAACAAACAAACAAACAAGCAAACAAAACCCCAGATTTTGTGACAGCTATTACAGTCAGTGTTTGTTTTTTATAGAATCTGTTAATAGGTGTCATCAACACACATCCTTCATACTTCTCACTCTACAGGAGACAAACAGGCTTAGAGGCCAAGTTCATATGAATGGATCAAAGGCTGAGATATCAGAGTCTGTAGTACATCAGGCTGGACACTGGAGAGGAAATGTTATAATTAGTGAGTTGCAATGTAGCTTTATCAGACTGCCTCATTCTCTGCCTTACCCTTTATTACTTTGGTGACTGTGTTGCTGCTTCTCCATGATACAGCCTTTACACTTAGTGCATGTGTAGTTCAACATGTATCAAAATATATCATGTCTTACTGTAACTCATGGATTCTGTGTCTATTCTATTTAATATCTAATTCATTAAGAAAACAGTTGCAGGGCTATAGAAATAGCACAGTGGTTAGAGCATTTGCTGAGGTAACACAAGGACCTGGGTTCGATTCCCCAGCAACAAATAACCCTGATGTGGTGACACATGCCTGTAATCCCAGAACTCAGAAGAATGAGGCAGAAAACTGCTGACTGTAGTAGGTTGAAAGGCAACATTCACTACATGGAGAATTCAAGATAAGGGTGAACTACAAAGCAAGATTTGGTCTCTGAAAAAACAAACAAACAAACAAAACCCAGTCACATTCACTTGCATATTTTTCATTCCCAGGAGGTCCTTTAGAACTCAAATTCAACCCAATAAATACGTTGAATGACAGAATGAAAAACATAGAATTATGATTTTTATACAATAAATCTTAGATAAAAAGCTACAATAAAACTTATATATATGCATAAATATTAATACACCAAGCCTCAAAATGCCTAAAACACACTAATGAACACAGGAAGTATATACTGAGAACATACAAGTGAATATGGAAAGTGTATTAAAATTCACTAAAAACATGAGACACATAGAAGCTAGAACCATCTTATATTCTTGTTTAAATGAGTAGAACTATTTAGGTGAAATGTCTGTTCCTTGAATTAGTAAACAATACTGAATGCCAAAATTAAACAATCCATGTAAAGGCTGACATTTTGTGGATGTACACACGTGCTATGTCAAAAAAATGTTTAGTAGATTAGCAGAGTAACTCAGTTTACAGACTTGAGTATATATCTCTTAATAAGTAAACCTAATAAGACAACCAAACATATTGTATTATTAATGATACTAGAAAATAACACTTTAGTTTTTTTAAAAAAGTCAACAATGTGAAGTGATTGCTAGCATTTACAGGCAAAATATATAGAGTAAATCAGTTTTCTGATAATCAGCTCTTTTAATTGAGGCCAAGATCACAAATCAAGGACAGGAGTTAATCCAAAATGCAATAAATGTGGATTGTGAGTCCAAATTTCACGCATTATTTTTTCTTACATTTTTACACATCTCCATTGCTATATTTTCTATGCCCATTGATACTTTCCAGTTTGATTGTTGTTTGTGTTCTGATAACAAGCAGTAGACTGAGGGTAATCTTTCTTAACGTAAATATGATTCTTTTTCTGCTCCAAAAAGAATGCTCAAGACTGAATAAGCATATCTAAATCGTTTAGGATAATGCATTCAATGTGAAATTGAATAGATATTCTGATAACCAACAAAACATGTCTTCTCAGGAACTAAGTTCAATATATCCGAACTTGAACTCTTCTTCCAGTCTTCACCTGCCAACAGGAAATAGCATTATCTGATGCCATACAAATACATTTTGAGGAAATTCTTTTATTTATCTTTCTTCTTTCTTTTCTTCTTTTGATACATGAAAAGCTCAGTTTTCTAATATATGTAGTTTATTAGGAATAAAACACCATATAAATCTCAAAGAGGACTGATATGTGGTAAATATTATTGCATGCTATTTTTTGTTGCCTGTCATTTTTACTCTTACCAACATCAGACTGTCTTAAACTTTCATATTCAACAGAAGTCTTTTGTAAATTCTAGTTTTACCCAAGTTACTCTAATTTCTTTTCTGGTCCTTAAGTAATATACATTCACACATATGGCAGTTAAATCTTTTTTTTTTAAATTTTCATTGCATATCAACATTACAAAATAATACAGACTGACAAATATATGTATGATAGAAGCCATACATTGGACTTTTAATTATTCTGACATTAAAATCTTAGTTCTTATGATATTAAAATAGTCTTTAAATGATTCTTTCAGTTTATCTATATTAATATTCCTTCCTTCAAGTATATTATTATGTCAGATTTTAAAAACCACTTATTGAGAAACTAACCTGTGATTTTTAAAAGTTCTATTTTAATTTTCATTAAAGACAGATATATATGTAAACCAACTTCTCTATACTTTGTTATATTGAAAATTTGAGGATTTTCCACTGTCTTAATTCACTTCTAGGTTTCATTCAACAGAAATTTAGGATACAGTGTACAATCATATGCAAATGTGTGGCAATTCATTGAAAGATTGTTTGTCACAGGAAAATAATTAATCTCACAATCACATTTGGTTATAAGTAGATGTATTCATCTTTACATTGTGAATATAGCATGTTGAAAATTGATTTGGATTTGTAAGCAAAATATAGCATGTAAAGCTTCAGAATTATTTAAGGAATGAATAGCAAAGTTTTCCATATGGGACCAATGAGGATTAGGAAAAAGTGAAATCTGAAAGGTTTTGCTGGAAATTTGAAAATCAAAGTGAATGACAGGAATTTATTCATGGAGTTTCTAGAAACTGAGGAGATAGAACAAATTTCTCCTTGACGACTTGCATCAAATTAAAATATTTTAATGGTGAATTTTTAAATATATGAAGACTTTTTTTTCTCTACCTGTGCAAACTTCGGTGACAATAGAACTTCTCAATATCTTTAAATTTGAGATTATTTTCCTACCTCCATTAGAACAAGAAGGCCAGCTATCAGGATGCTGCTTATAATCCTCTGGGTGCTTGGCTTCTTGTAAGTAACATTTGTGAAAAGTTTTGTTCAAATACAATACGATACAATACATATAAAAATTTCTTCTTTTGTAGTGGAGATCAAGATCAAGACCTTCTCATTCAACTATTAGTGCATCCTCAAGCCTTTTTTTCATTCTTGATTTTAAGACAAAGTCTTAGCAAATTAGCCAAGTGGGTCTCAAACTTTCGGTCCTCATCCTGGCTCTCAGAGTGTAGAGATTACAGGTCTGCGTCCACCCTATGCCCAGTAAGTGTATCAGATGTTATTAATGGAAATATCGGTTAATGTAAGATGAAATATCAATACATAGATTTTATCATATCATATATGGGTGACCACATACTTCATGCTCTCATGGTATGATACATAACAGAAATCTGAACTTCTAGGCAATAGCTATGTCATGCATTATTAACATTTCTCAAGGATATATATTTTTGCTAGATATTCTATTTTTATTTTTATTTATTCATTTGATACTCAAAACAATCATAAGAGATAGGCATTCTAAAACATTATTTTATAAGTGAAATATCTTTTCCTAAGCACATAAACCTGGTGGTTGACAGGTTTGTCCTGATTAAAAAAAAAATCTATCTCTCTTGAGCTAATAGATTCTAAATATAACTCAAAGTTAGTTTGTATATAATTATATAAATTGCATGTATTATGATTTATGATGGCAGTTTTATGGCACTTAAACATCATGAGAAGAATTTTAACTTTACAAGATAACTTTTGAAATAAAAGACAGCAATGTGTGAAGTAGTTCTTAAAACTGAGATACCTAATTTTTTGTGATTTAATATAATTTGCTACTTATTCTTAAAAACAATTATAAGAGTATTTTCAACTTTTTAAAATTTTGGCCTATTGGTAACTTAAGTGTGATTTAACTTCTTGTGTCTATAATATTTTCTTTTAAGTAACACCTGCTCTATTCCTTGAATGAAACAAAAATTTACATGTGTTTCGTGTAAATGGGAGGACTTGTGAGCCCTGTCAAAGTCCCACTTATGTATACCTTCTCTTCAGATAGTTCAGTTACAAAAAATAAATAAATAAAATAAGCCTTAGCCAGCCAATTCTTATCTTAGTTTGTAAATGTTTTTTTTTTGGGGGGGGGGACGTTATTCTTGTTTATATATTACTCAAGCAGCTGAACCTAGCAATAGCAATATAATCTGTACTCCTGTGTTTGTTCATCTCATTAAGCTGCCTATTAGGGGCAAGGAGCAAATAAAAACTGTAAATCTTAAACCACTTATTGCAATGTCAGGCACCAGGAAAGAACAATAAATATGAATGGATGACAAATAGTGGAACAGTGGGAGTCATGAATAAAGACAAGGGAAATGGAAAGTTAGGTGCCACAGGACCCCTAAGCACCTTACCTCCGCCTGCAGAACTTTCTGAGCTGAGGTCAAAGTGCCAGGTTTTGCACAACTTAGCTGTATAAAACTCTCACACATACAGTGTGGGGAACATTTTGCTTAATATTGATTTTTCTCTGATAGTTGCTTAACAAGCACAGTTGTGTCTAAGTGACTGATGAGATGAGTGACCTGCCAAGGTGGCAGTGGGACAAAGAAATGCATCTACTGAAAAGGTAAAACAATTAAAATGAAATATCCTGGCCAGGCCTTGCCAATGTTGACTTGCTGAGTTGAACTTTACGTATATCTTTTCAAAACAGGAAGAGGCAAACCAATTGAGAAGTGATAAAGGGACGGATGTATCTTTTGAGGTGTCTATGCTCTTTGAAATTTGATTTCAAAGTAATGTTTACTCAACTATTATATAGTCAAGTTGATATTATTGAATTTATACTACATAGCCGTCATTATATTATTAAAAGTTGTGTTTTACCTCAAAAAAGGGAAAGATTAGCGAAAAGGGCCTTTCCTCTTCACAAAATAACATGCTTTTGATCCAAAGGGATATTTGATACTTCAAGTAACCTTTTTATTAAATATGATAGTGTCATGAATTCTAGTAACACAGCAAAAGCATTAGAGACAGCTCCCAATTCTAATAATAAAAATATCACCTGTCTTCTAGGGGATTTTATATCCATCTGTCTTTGATTATATCTTATAAATAGAAAATATGGTCTAAATGTGAAAATTTGGTAAAAATACAAAATACTGCTTATTATTTAAAAAAATCCTATTTGACCTTATGCCATCATTAAGTGCTATTTACTAGATGGGTGTGAGATAAAATTAGCAAAGCTCAAATTTAGCTTAAGTGATTAAATACACAGACAGAACTCATGACTAAAGAAATGTGCTCTATGAAATAGGTTAATCAGGTTTAGCTCTAAGTGGACACTTTGTAATAATAATGGTGAGCACACTTTGAATTTCATTTTCAAAACCCCTCCAAGTTCACCCTGATATCATACACGATTTCTTTCCTTCATGCCTCTAATTAGACAGTAATTTTAACTTACAGCCTTTTATTTAGTTTGCCGACAACTACTGAAATTACATCTAGAGGATTTTAATGTTTACTTTGAATTTAGTTTGAAAAGGGCATAACAGCAGTTCAATTGGGATAAGATTGAATTTTTCATAAGTTTTCATTTTGCCAATGTTGAATTGGACTGGAAAGAAGAGCCTTGATGTTTGAAAAGAGGCAGAGCAAAAAGACACCAATATTAATAAACTATAGACCTATTATTTGTACGAAATTCTGTGCTGCGCCTCATCAAAAAGATAAATGGTTATTCAGAAAATGGAATATGAAACCAAAATCACGCAAAACCGTGTCTTAATAATCACAATAACTGAATTTTATTTATTAATTGATAGAGAGTACTCAACATACTTTATCCAAAGATTCATTCAATGAAAACAAAGAAAAAGTTATCTTTTATTTAGTAATGGTAATAAGTAACATAAAAGAAAGTCGATTAATGATCGGAAGAAGAAAAGTAGTGACATATTGAACGTAGAAAGTGAGGAAGGCAAAATTTTACAAACAAAAATTCTGTATAAAATAAAAATTGCTCCATGCATCTGTGATGATTAATCTCAACCATGAAGTTGACTAGATTTAAACACTTCTGGAGACCTGATGGATTTTGATGGCTCTGTGTACATTATTGGGCCACATTAAGTTTATAGCTTATAGTTTATAGTTTATAGCCATACAGAGGGGAGCTAAGTTGGAGTAAGTCATTTAGTGTTTTGTTTACTTTTCCATTGTTAGAACAGAGTATCTGAGATCTCTAATTTTAGAGAGTAAAAATTTATTTTAGCTTACAGTTTTATAAGGTCATAGTATATACAATAGGTGGCTGTCAAGACAGCCACACATGACAGGGCCATAGGTAGAAGTAAGCTCTTCACAGCATGACAGACAGAACGCCAAGTGAGGGAGGAAGCAGTCATGTCTGGAGAGTAAGGTGAAGGCCAACTCTTCTCCAGAAAACCTATTACAATGTTTTGCTTCCATTTATTTATTTATTTATTTTTTATTCATTTATCTATCTTACTTGGGCAGTCCACCTTCAAGGTGAGTACTCTTTTCTCATTTTCAGGCCCATATGTCAGTCACACACACCTGAAATATTTTCCCTAGGAATTTTCTAATTTCAACAGGTTGACACAATCCCTCCAGGCCAAACTCCAAGCATCTGACACTTCCCCAGAGGCTCTTCCTCCCACTGCCCGTGGTTCCATAGGTATCCCACTACAGCTAAATACATAATTCCTTGGGCGACACTTCATACCAAAATCATAACATGTGGACATGACTTTAGGAAGTATCTCTAATTTTTGGGCTGTTTTCTTTGAGTTTTTTTCCTGTTCTCTGATTTTTTTATTCCATAAAGTGACCAATATTCCTCCACTCTACCCTTAAGCCATGAGGTTTTAGCTTTGGATCCAGCCAATCACAACTAGGAACATCTGAAATTAAGAGGTAAATGAACCCTACCTCTTGTTTCACTTGTGAATATCAGCTACCTTGTCTCAGTAATAGAAAATCAGATTGTAATGCGATATCCATTATGTTACCAATTGTTACAGTGATTGATGTGGTTTGGATCTAAAGTGTGCCCCAATGGCGTTAGGTGTGTGGATGTAGTGAGATACTTACAGGGCCATGTGTGGTTGGGAGGTGGAGCCTGTCCGAATGAGACTGATGCCTGGGGCTTAACCCAGAATGGACAGAACACTGAGGCTTATCCAAGAAATGTCGGCTCAATGGCACAGGACCTAGAAGAATGTACACTAGTTTCTCCATCTTGCTTCATTCAACTTTCTGCTCTTGGTGTGGTGAGGAATGGACTCTGAAACCCATTTCTATTATGGATTTCCATCATTACCAGCTACCCTCAAATGGACTGTGACCATTTGAAAATGTGACTTAGAAGCAATCTTTCCTCCATATATCAGATATGTGCCAGCAACAAATATACAGCAAAGATAGACATTGTACCAAGAGTGGGGTCTTTGTTATCACTTCATGATGTGGTTTAGAAGGCTTTGGAGCTGATTGGAGGGAGGAGTTTGGAAAAGCTTAATGTTCTGCCTAGAGAAGCCTTGGAATGCTGTATGCTGAGCCCAAGGATTGAAAAGTGACCAATGCACCTATCAACTTATTCTGAGAGATTGAATATGTGTAAATAATCAACCATGTTATTAACACTTACTTTCTCAAATTAACTAATTCATCTTGATTTATTATTATTATTATTGAGTTATTGAAGGCTTTGCTCATTTTAAAATAGTATAAAATAATCATTAACATAAATAAACAATAGATAATATTTGTGTGTCTCAGATAAGGCATTCATTATTTCCAAAATGTTCATACTGCAATGGCAAAATATAATAGCTTTAAAAAAGTGAGAAAGCACAGGAGCTAGAAAAATACATTAGGAATATTCAAAGCTCGTGCACTACAATTCTTTTTGTTGCTCTTTCACTATATATGTATGTGTGTGTGTGTGTGTGTGTGTGTGTGTGTGTGTGTGTGTGTATGTATATATTTATTTATACTCTATTATATAATTAGTCAGCTGGTAGTATTGGTAAAAGTTACAGGACACCAAAAATTGCCAATTATTTTCAAGCAAATGTAATTTTGTGTTTTAGTTTTATATTATTTTTAAATAGAAAGTGTTAATTTTAATGATGATATTATGAATATTTGTGGATTAGAGAAGAAGAAATAAAATTGGAGCTATTGCTATTCTTCTGAAAACACTAATGGCCCATCTCTTTTACTTAATAACAAATAAATTGGTAAATAACAAACAACAATGTATCTCAACTGAAAATATTACTGGAGAATGTCTACAAAAACTATAGATTTAGGTAATCCTTTCTTAGAGATGCACACATAGATACACAGAAACAAATTGAACTTCCAGAAAAACGCATTATACAAATTTATGTAAATTGAACAGTAAAATATTTTAAACAAGGTGTTTGTTTTGCGAATTTTGCCTTTGTATTATCAAATATATTTCTAGTTGTTTGCTGCTTCTCCGCTGATTCTTTACTGTTTGAGTTAATAATTTGGACACAGGTGTCTTGTTATTTGAGGAAAATATATATCTATATTTATAAATGTGAAAACAAAAGTGAACCAATAACATAACATGACAAAATGAAGTAGCTAGGGAATACTCGGTTGTGCACATTGTATATTCCTACAGTTCGTTAGGTTGTGTGCAGTGTCTATGTATTTCTCAGAAATTGAATCATGTATAAATAAACACAAAATTGCCATGACATTCTGAGTTTTAACTAATGTAGCTATGATGTAGAAACACATTTTTGTTTTTAGGAAATGCGATGTAGCAGAACTGACTGTATTCATATGTCTAGATTGCTTCCGTGTTGTCTCAAAGGTGTGCGGTTTCTGAATAAGTTTTCAGCATTGTCGATTTCTGGCTTCTTGATGAAATTTACTTATATAATTTTATCACACATGCACATTAGTTATGATGGGTATAGAATGAGAGATGGATCTGACATAATTAGTATTAAGTGTGTCTTGTTCCTACAGGGTTTAGGCAAGCGATTCTAAGTTTTCTTTTTTATTCAAATATAATGTGAAATATTTAATGTAATAAATGGAGTGAGAATTTTGATCTTTTTGAGATATGCAACTAACAGAAGATTCAAGCCAAAAAACACCCTATTTTCTGTCTTTTTACATGCACATACACACACACACACACACACACACACACGCATACATACACATAACACGCATACTGAAGTTAACTCAGTTACCTCTCTGGGTGTTGCAAATATTCTCTCTTTGAGCAAAATAGCCTAAGATAGCCCCAATTTTATGTGCGTTATTTCAGAGTTCATGGAAAAGTTTAAGAAATTTGTTCTCAGCAAATGAATGTGAACACACTCAGTCAAATTAAAAATTAGGAAAAAATAGTGATTAGGAAAGGTGCTGAAATACCTATCAAGACACCAGCTGATACAAAAAGCGTGGTATATGTACACAACGAAGTCTACTCTTCCATAAGACAAATAGACTTGAGGCTTTGTAGGTAAATGGACACAACTTGAGACCATCATGCTAAGTGAGGTGAATCAAATGCAGAAGATTAAATATCTCATCGTTTCTCTTAAGATTAGAAACCTAGAACACAAGTATTGTATACAACCAAACTGGTGAGATAGTGGGAGTTACTGAGGACAGGGGCCGGTGGGAGGTCCACAAATGGGAGGGAAGGGATTATAATGTTGACATGACAGATATCTACAGAAAATGCTCAAGCTCTATGTGACCACTGTGCATCACACGAACACATATGGGAGGATTAAAGGAAGCGGAAGTTGTCAATGTGGCTGAGGAAATGAAGAAAATGAATAAAACAAGAAAAGATAGAAAATGAAAATTCTATGTTGTGATAACTGTTTCAAAATATTGTCAAGAGACCACTGTGACCACAAATTCAAAACTATTTTATACTGATTTAATTAGCATTTTAATTTAGCATTTACTTAAAAAATTATTTGCCTTGCTAAGGGTAGAATGCAAGACCCTGACTATGCCTGATGTGTACTCTATCACTAAGCTAAGCATTCAACTGCATTATTTAATATTCGTATACTTTTTGATGCAACTTTTATTTTTTCCATAGAAAAATGTGTAGTTCAATATGTCTGCCATGATCAAGAAATATTTAAATATCGAAAGTATAATAATCAATGAGTTTTCCATTGTCAGAGTAAAGAAGCAGGAAGATTATTTCATTCTTTTCATTATAACTTTTAATTTGATATGATTTGTATCCATAAAGTGATTTTCGTTACAAACTTTGCTAGTTCTGATGAGTGTGTCACTTAAAATTTAATTTAACCTTCAATAATCTTTAATAATTTAAAGTTGTCTTGACCAAGATGATTTTAAATGTCATAAATTAATTTAAAATTTCTATTGAAACATGGTTAATAATAAAATAATTTAGAAAAAACTGAAAATACTTTAATTAATGCCTACAGAATCAACTTTATTCAGTTATCTGCCTAGTGATTATCTGATTGGTTATACTATTTTTTATTTAAAAATTTTCCTATTTGCTTAGAATCACAACAAAATATATGAGAAAACACAGTTTTAACAAATGCTGAAATTAAACAAAAATATTTTTCTATTCTGTATTCTATTATGGTGTCTAACCAGGCTTGTTGGAAAAAAATGTAGACAATTTATTTTATTTTATTTTATTTTACTTTACTTTGAGACAGGATCTCACTTTATAGCCCAGGCTGGCCCTGAGCTCATCATGGAGCCCAGGCTGGCCTTGGACTCACAGCAGTCTTCCTGTCTCAGTCTCCCAAGTGCTAGAATTACAGGCGTGTGCCACCATGCCTAGTTTATGTGATGCTGTAACGCAGGTACTTAATTCTTAACTTCGATTGATATGAAATCAAGAATATTTCTGTATGTAAACAGGAACCCAAAGGATGAAATTCAGAGGAAAAAAATCTATAATAACATCAAAACTACTAAAAATTTTGAGAACATTTGAACAAATAAATACAAAATCTGTTTAGCAAAAGTTCCCAAATGGCAGTCCTATCTAGTTAACATATTTCAAAACAACTTCTATCAAAATCCAGAAAGCTTCTTTTCTAAAACTGAGCAGCCTATCCTAAAATTTATTTGAATGAGCATAAGAGATAAAAATACAGCCAAAATAAAATCCTGAGGGGGCAGGGGGGGGGGCGGCTACAGAATACTTGTACTTGCTGGCTTTATAATTTCCTATAGACATAAATTTGTGTGAATACTATGACACTGAGAGAAGTACAGGCAAACCACCACGTAGAATAGCACTGAGAACAACACACTACTACTATTTCCACCAACATCTATCACCAGGCACTAAAATCAAGTCAAAGTGAATCGAAGACTTGGATATCAAAATGGAAACATGAGATCTCCTTGGGGCCAAAAGAGATAAAACTCTTGAAGATATAGGCATGGCAAATACTTTCTTAATAGGATACTTTATGCAAAAACAAATAAATAAATAAATAAGTTCCAGAATCAACAATTGGGGTTATATCAAGTTAAAAGGATTCTGCACAGCAAAGGAAGCAAGCAAGAGAGTGAAAAAACAACTGTGACCACTAGGGAGATTATGCCAACTTGGGGTAATCAGGAGCCAGGCCTGGATTGTGGTTTGGAATCCACACCAAGATTGGGAATTGAGAACCAGCTTGGATTACAGTGTGAGTGAATTGTGGTCTAGCAAATGAGGGAAGTGCACTCACCCAGATGTAGGAGGCCCGGCTGGAATTCTAACAGTATAAAAGGAAGGAAGAAGAAAGGTTGGTACAGTTTCTTCCTCTGGGACAGCTCAAGCCAATCCAACTGTTTCAGGACACAGACTTGCTGCATGCCTCAGATCTTCATCACAGATTCGTGCCAGTCTCGAGTTGCACATGTCTACCCATTGCTGATTTTCAGGCTCCAGTCTTTG
Source organism: Ctenodactylus gundi (assembly GCA_004027205.1). Classification (NCBI taxonomy): domain Eukaryota; kingdom Metazoa; phylum Chordata; class Mammalia; order Rodentia; family Ctenodactylidae; genus Ctenodactylus; species Ctenodactylus gundi. The sequence goes on along the minus strand of PVKB01002222.1, from coordinate 206,802 downwards.
CCGTTGTTCTGCTAACAACTGAGATCTTCAGCAGACTCACCGGCTGGCCTGCAGTTGCCCATGGGAGTTCTGCTTCATGGCAGAGAAGCAGCCATTGGACACTCCAGCTCTAGCACGTACAGGTCGCCATCTTAGACTATTTCTATCCTCATATTTATAAGCCTTCCTAATAGATCCTTTTCTTTTATTATAATTTCTGTAAATTCTGCCTCTTGAAAGACCCCAAATTGATATAATAACCAACAAAAATTGCACGAAAGTTTGCAATCTGACAGGGGACTAATAAGTAGAACATACAAAGAACTGAAGAAAAGTGGACCATTCAAAATCAAAGACCCATTTAATAAATGAGCAACTGATAAAAATATACAGTTCCCAAAAGAAGAAGTATAAATGGTCAGCAAATTAATGAAAATACGTTCGACACCCCCAGCAATTAGAGGAATGCAAATCAAAATAACAATGAGGCACCTCCTTACCTCAGTGAGAATGGCTTCTGTGAAGAACTTCGTATAGAAAAACAAACCATTTTACTTTCTTGGTGTAACTGTAAACTGGTACAATCCCTTTGGAAAGGAAAATGGAGACTTCTCAATAAAACTGAAAATAGGTATGTCATTTGAGCCAGCAATACCTGTTCTGGGTATCTTTCCAAACAATCAAAAGTTCCATAAAATAGAGATACATGCATACCCATGTTTACACCCATGACTAATGATAGCTAAGTCATGGAAGAAGTCAAAATAACCATTTATAGACCAAGTGGTATATACAAGGTATGCTTACACAATGGAGTACTTCTCTGCCATAAAAAGTTGGATTTGGGTCACTTGTGGGTAAATGGATACAAATTGAGACCTGAGTAAAAAGAACTAGACTCAGAAAGTTAAATATTGCAACATTTCTCTAAGATGAAAAAAAATCAGAGGATAATAAATAATAGAATCAAATGGGCAAGACCCCAGGAGTCAAGGAGGCGGGGGGGATTAAGAATGTGAAAGGGTGAAGAAAAGGGAGTGTGAACTTGATGCAATCCTACATGCACAAAAATCAAATCATAGTAACTATTGTGAATCACACATGAATGCTAATAAAAATGGGCAAACAAGTACATTTGTAATTGTTTTTGAACAGGGTACTAAGAGATTTCAGTGACAGAAATAGCTTGTTTTTATAACTGGTGCTTCAAAATTTAGATATTCACATAAAAAGAAATAAAATTCAAGATTCTACTTCATTTTGTGCTCAAAAATTAATTCTTAAATGGATTGAAGTTTCATATCTAATGGCTCAAAGTACATGGCACTTAGAAAAAATGGATTTAAATATTCACGACTAGAAATATGCAATGATTTCTTGGTAGGGCTATAAGGGTATAGTGACAAAAGAAAAATTGGATTTCATTGAATACATGAAGACAGTGCAAAAATAATACATGAATTAAAATATATTGACAATTTATCAGATTACAGACAATTCCAAATGTACTATAATTCTTAAAACTCAACATAAATTCAATAATATTTGAATAGACATTTTAAAAAAGGCACACAAATTTTCAGTAGACATCTAAAATGTTCAACATTTTTTTTACTCATTAAACAAACACAAATAACAGAGTATGATAGCATATTGAGTTCATTTGGATGACTATATTAAAAAACAAATGTACAAAATTTTTACATGATTGTGTAAAAATTGGATACATTATACCTCACTGTTGCAAATTTTTAAAAAAATGTTTATTTTTAAAATATTTTTCAGTTCTTCCTAACGTTCAACACACTTACAATACAATTCATCTTTCAAATTCTAGGTACATACTAAAAAGTATTAATAATGTGCTTACATGAAGATCCTATATGTGGATGTTTATAACAACTTTACTTATAATAGCTAAAATGTGCACACATGTAATTATCCAGGAAGTAATAGGTAAATTACATGTCCTGCTGATTATTGGGACATTTTATTTCAGCAACGCATACAGATAAACTTGTCTGTTAGAGTGAAACTTAAGTATTTTTCTTAAGTGCTCTCAACCTAGTTGTCTTCTGATTCAATTAAATTATCACTGCCCTACTTCTTTAAAAAGTGGACAGTCAAATTTTAGTGGGATAATTTGTGAAGAGTCAATGGGTTCAACATAAAAACTTCAAGTGAAATGCGCAGAAGTAAAGCACGTAACTGAACATATTTGTATTGTGCATAGTGACTATCGCGAGTTGTACTGAAAGTGCTTAACTGATATAGAAAGATATTTTTGTCATTTTTATTTCGTAGATATTGTCCTTTAAATTGTATGAAAAATCAGTAAGTCATTGAACAATTCTTTGTGCAAATCAGAGTGCTTCGATCTATATGTAATAGAATGCTGAATTGTGAAGTAAATATAATGGACTTAAGCATGTAAATACATAAAAATTATTTGAAAATAATATTTAATGCTAACAATAATTGTGTTCTATAAAATAAAGCAAATTTTATAGCAATCGTTCCTATATATGGTTGTTTGAAAGATTTTGTTCATTAAAGAGAATAACTTAGTAGAATCCTCTTTTTAAAATGGTAATCTTGGGGCAGTATGTATGTGCCAGTGGTGGGACACCTGCCTAGCACCTGTGAATCCATGGATTTGATGCTAAAAGTAGGAGAGGGTGAGGGAGAGAGTAGGAGGGAAGGGGAAGTGATTGTGGTGTTGGCATGATAAACGTGGGCACAAAATACTTAAGCTCGGTGTAACTATTGTATATCACACACACGCAAACACACACACACACACACACACACACACACACACACACTAATAAAATGGAGAAAAAGTAGCCTGACAAATAGAAGGGAGTGAATCTTAGCTTACTATTAATATAATAACCTTTTACCATAACATTTTCTATGAGTTATCAAATGATAAAGGATTTTTTGATCATATGTTTACATAACTACCTATTTTACAAGCAGCTGGACATAATGTATACTATGAAAATTCTACATATACCTATATACCTTTGTTTATTTATGTAAAAGCTTCTACAGATAAGACAGGATTCTTGAAAAGTTGTATCCAAATTTTGATTGAGTGAATAGTAAAACAAGTAAGAGCGAGAAATTACAACTTGCTGGAGGAAGAGAGTCCTGAAATTCATCATCAAAATTTAAATAAAATTTCAAGTTTGAAAATAGCAGTGGGAAAGAGAATGATACCACCAATAACCATTAGGTTCTAACTTCAGGACGCTGAACTCCCTGAGTAAACTGCCACAGAATCACACTGCGAAGCACACTCATGCTGAGAAGAATGGGAGGTCTTCACACGGGCTCATTGGGATCATAACAGATACAATGTAACATTGACACGTAAGTTTCAAGTCTTGAACATATTTGTCTAGACCTAAAAGTGAGTAAATAAACTTAGAATTGTCCAGTTGAGGGTTTGTCATAACTGTGCCTTCTAGATGTCTAAGAATAAATTACAGTAATTTAACTAATTTTAATATACAGTTTGTTTAGTAAGATTAGCACAGTTAGTATCTCTATTTCTCCTTCCTTAAAATATATCAGATTCAAAAATTGAAATTACATTTATTTAAAAACTAAAATCCATTAGTATATGCATACATGCAAGAATATAAACTTATGTCTAAGCATATATTAACTGCTAATTACTTTAATCATCTTTTTCTTTCCTCAAAACTAAACATATTTGTCTTAGAATGTGAAAGAAGTATGTTGCATTATAAAAATCAGTGAATAAAATCTCCAGAGCTAAGCTTTATGAATAATCCATTTTATAGAAGCTATTTTTTCCAGAAGTAAAGCATTTCTTTTATCAGAGAATTGCTGTGAGTCAAGTGTGTAAGCTCAGCTCAAGTAAGTTATGAATAAGTAAAACAGTGCTATCTATGAACGTGCATTTCATCCTCTAAGGAGATAACTCCTGAGATCTTAAAATCACATTGTTTGATAAACTTGAGTGTGTCTTAGAATTAAAAATAAGATGAAATTACTATGAATTCCTTTATAAAATTATATTTTCACAGTTCAGTATAAATAGAAGTTACTTTGATAAAGATCAGTATTGCAAAGGCAAGGGAAAATGCCTTCCTTACGATAGTCTATCAAAGACACAAGAAAGAGAACATAATAGTTCTGTTAAAAAATAAAATAAAAGAATGGAAACTTCTTTCATGATAGGAGCCAACACAATCATTCAGCTATTATTAGGTGTTGAATTGATGAAATTTTCAAGTGTCAGTAAACACAGACACAAAAGTCGTCCACAATCCTGGCAGGTGTTTACAGGTATTATGGGGTCCCCAGGGACTCCACAACTGTGCCCAAGGCTATTTCTTCTTCCATTATGATTTTTTTCCTTTGTTATTATGTTTGGCCATTCACTGAGTTTTTCACCAAAGGTCAAAGTATAAGTTTGGCACCTGAGGGTATGCTTTTTTGAGTCCAAACAATGTGTCAGATGAAATAAAGGATCTTCCACTAACAAACTCACTTTTACCTTCAGGTTCATTGGTCCTTTTACAAGGAAACCAACACTAAGTAAATGCCTTGTTTGGGAGGAAGAACATAACAGAACAAAGAAGTTGATTCTCTATTTGCAATATATAACAGCAGGGCCATTGATAAGAGTCAATACACTGCTAATTGTTTAGGCAACGATAATCTTATCCTGTTTCTAAAAAAATGACTCTCATTTTTCTTTTAAAAGTAGTACATTTTATCATGGCACGCTGTCCGTCGTCCAAATAATGTTTGACCCGGTGATTGTCAGTGCTGAGCTGATTTAATTTAACCTAAGCAGTGAGGGTATCATTAGGGAATCATTTTCTCTCTCCAAACGGAGGAAATGATGCAAAACTTACTTCACAAGAAGCGAAGGTGAGAAGAGAGCTTAAAAGGTGCAACCTGTACTTATCAATTGCATAGCAGCCTCTCTTTAAAACCCCCAAGGTTCCTGACAGGGGAGTGGTTGACTCCACTGTATGTTTTGTAAGGTATTTTACCTCCCAACTTAAAGCTACTTTCAATTAGGACTGGCATTGAGGGTTTTAGCACGCGGAATGGAGTGAGTCCCATGTCCACACTCCCAGGTGTATTGTGTCCTAGTTGCAGATGAGATTGGAATTTAATTAAAATTGTTTCTAAATGAAAGCATGTGGAGAAAGCAGTCTACTGTTTCAGAAATAGGGCCAGAGACACTTGTTAATTGATTCAGATTACCCAAGTTCATTAGCTGAGTTTTAGAATAGGTGGCTATCCTCCTGGAAAAATTACCATGTGTATAGACTACTGAATAGCTATGAGAGGGCCGACCCTGGGATGCCAGAGAGGCAGCGACACACCATAAGTTTTAGTTACCTAAAGAAGGCTCATTTTATTGTCACAGAAAATGCTCCGGCAGCTAAAGTGATCCCACGCACATACGGCCACTAGTGGGTGTGGAGAGGGAGACGAAGCAAAATAATTGCAAAGCCATTAGAAACTGCAAGTCATCCACACTACCGAACTTGTGGAAACAAAGAGAAAACACAAAATTAACATTAAAAATAAGCTAATTAGTCGTTCCATCTACTAGTAACAATACCATATGAATCAAAACTCAGTCAGTTATGATATATATGTACTGAGTTGATCTGTGGGCTGGCTTTCTGACTCATGTTCCAGAAATTAGTTAACAAGACAAAAACTGATGTGATGAAATAGTACCTTTCTCAAATGCCAAACACAGGTGGAGCCTGTCCTAGTCTATATTTCCATTTGGGTATAAATCAGATATATTAATATAATATTTTCTACCCAATGCTCTATAACTTCTTGCAAAAACTTTTATTTTTGATGGTTATTTTCTGTTTAGTAATTGGAAACCCATATATCTTCTTGTACAGGTGAAAATTCTGAAATCTACTTTGACTGCAATGTATTTGTACTCAGAATGATTTAGGGTGAAGGCATTTTTTTTTTATTATTTTTATTTCTGAGACAAGTCTTGCTCTGTAGTCCAAGCTAGTCCTTCCTGAACTTGCTATGGAGCACAAGCTGAGCTCAGATTAATGGCAAACCCTCTGCCTAATCCTGCTGTGTTCTGGGATTACAGGCGTATACCACCGTGTCCAGTTTAGTGGTAATGGGGAATTGAACCCAGAGCCTTGAGCTTGCTAGGAAGCTTCATTAAAAAAATGATAATAGATTTTAGTACTCAGAATTGTTTTTAGTACTGTATATTTTATGTTGCATATGTAAAGGGTTTTTTGTTCATTTACTTATAAATTTTTCATACTGAGGATCAAGCCCAGGCTCTTCACACTGAGCTATTTCTCTAGCCCAGTTTTTAGTTTAGATTTAGAGACAGCGTCTCCCTAAACTGCAAGCTGCCCAAGCTGGCTGTGAATTTGTGATCCTTCTGAGCCTCCTTAAGTGCAGAGATCATAGGCCTGTGGCACCACACAGAAATAATTAATACTTTAAAACAAATTAAGCTATATGCTTTATTTTATAATTTCTTAATTTGGTATTCAAGTCAATTATGTAATATAAACATGATCACTGCTTTATTGTTTAAAGAATACAGATGTATCTCTTAGCTATTTGCCTATGTGAATAGTGCTAAGACATTAGAAACCAGAAAAGATGTCCCAGGATATTAAATAGAAACTGCAGCCTTATCTACTGTACTGAACACAATAGTGTGATGTCTTAGGGTCACAAGTAAAACTCAATTTGTATTTGAATTCCTTGTATAATACAAATAAAATGTTATTTTTAAAAAGGCAAATATATGGAATTATTCTATTTCTTTTTCTGCAGTTAGAAGGTCTCTCTTAGATAATCCCCACTTTGTTTCCCACTTAGACAATGGTGTATGAAATAGAGAAGGTTTGTGTAACAGTTTGTTTACTTTTATTTTACTCTAAATTTTATTTATAAAGCAGATTCTATAAAAATTTCATCTGGAGGGTTCTCTTATTTCTATCTTATTAATTTTGCCCTAGAAATTCAATCTGTGTTAACAATTAAATTGCCTTTATCAAAAGCTGTGCCTATAGCTGTCATAACCATATTTGTATCATTAGTATACTTACCATATTACTTAGGATTTGCCAATACTCATTTCTAGCATTTTTTTTTGCTCTTCCTTCTTAAAAACTATAGTCATTTCAAAAAGTCCAAGAGAAAAAAGAATCTCTTATCTTTATCTTAAAATTTTTGTTTTGTTTTGTCTTTTTTTCCCCTATTTCATTGATGTGTAAGTGCAACACATAAGGTTTACATTGATCTTGATTATTTTGAGCATATAGACATTGTGGCAAAATTAAAAATCCTTCCCTCCTCCCTTTTTGACCCTCCAACCCCTTCTTTCTCCCCCCACCTCCAGTTCCCTTTATTCCCCACAGTAAGTTCTATGAAATAGTTGTGATCTGAGTTTCTCACATCAGAGAAACATATGAGGTCTCATCAAGTTGTTCAGTTTGCTGGTTCTAATTGAGACCTTCCTGCCTCAGACTCCAAGATTCTGAGATTATAGGAGAGAACAACCACAGCAGACAATTGAATCCTTTTTACTTTATGACTTTTCTAGCCAGTAAAAGTGCTAGTTTACATCTAATTTCATTTCATAGTTATCATTAACTCGTTATTTTCAATTTTGAATTTTCTGCTAAATCAATAACTCATGACATCATTTAATACCTTAAGTAGTTTTAAAACTGCTATTATTGTAGACTTAATTTTTATTTTGTTTTGTTTTGCTTTGTTTTTCAATTCCTATTTCTTTTTTGTAGATGGTGCACTTAGAATCTGAAACATCAATGAGACTTTTTTTGTTTCTCTATTTAATAATGGCAATAAAAATGAATATTTTGTTGCCCACAAAGGTTTGAATGTTGAAATCCTCATGTTTAGTGCTACATTGCTAGGAAGTGAGACATTTGGAAGAAAGTTTGATCACAGAGGTGGAGCCCTGACTGATGGGATTTCTGCCTGGGTAAGTTGAAGCCAGTGGGATGGAGAACTCACCCGCAGTTAGAGAACCATCCCAGCAGTTAGAGCCCTAATTGCAAGAACTGAATCCTTTTCTCCAGCACCATGTACAATGGGCATAGTGGCTGATACACACCTGTAATCCCAGCACACAAGAGGATTACTGCATGTTCAAAGGTAACTGGATTGCAAGGAAAGTTCAGGACCAGTCTAGACTACAGACCCAGATCCTGTGTCAAAAAACAAAACAAAACAAAGCAAAACAAAACAAAAAAAGCAAAAATATCACCAAGCATCTTCTTCCATTAAAAGAAGACAGGTCTACAATGCAGAAGATAGATTCAACAACATGGGCTCTAACCAGACTCCAGCTGTGTTCACACATTCTCTCTCTCTCTCTCTCTCTCTCTCTCTCTCTCTCTCTCTCTCTCTCTCTCTCTCTCTCTCCAGGGTCTCACTCTGTACTTACTCCAGGCCAAGCCTGAGTTGACTGTGTATAGCCAGGCTGCCTTGAACTCACAGCAATCCTCTTGCCTCAGCCTCCCTAGTGCTGGTGCTGGGCTTACAGGAGTGTACCACCAGGACATTGTGCATGCTAGCCAAGCACTTAACCAGTAAGCTGTTCCTCCAGCCCTCACTTTCATTCTCTAGGACTGAGGAAAAAAATTATATCTTTCCATATGGTATTTAGTTAAAGCAGAATAAAATAACAAAGACAAGATTTTACAATAATATTTTAGACAAATAAGCAGGTAAAGAACTTAAAATGTGCTGTATGATCTATATTTAGTTCTCAAATTCATTTCCTTATTTTTTGAACTATACAGTTGCTAGATCAGGAACACTAACGCCATTGTTACTAATGAGTCTAATAATTTTTCTTAATTGTTCCCTTTACCCTTTTAACCATACCCTTATTAAAACTCCTTACTGAAATCTACAGGACACTTGCTCATAGAGTCAAATTTTGTTTTGATAGTTTTGATTTTTGTAAATGTTTCTTCAGCTACATTGAGCTATTGTGTCAATAAAAGTTTATTCATCTAAAGTGGACAATTAACATTTATTTTAGTGTTAATGTAATGTCATTAACTATATTTTCTTGAAACCTTCTACATGGTGTATTAACAATTACATATACATATTCATAAGCTTTAATTATCATTACACATATGTAAATATTTGCTTTTCTTTGTGTGGTTTGTATGTATATATAGGCCATAGTCTATCAGAAAAGACTATCATGTTCTGTGTTGGAGACAATGGTTTTAAGGTAAATGTTTGTTCTCATTTAGGTCCGTTGCTTGCCAATTTTGCTTTAGCTCTAATATATCAGTATGAATATTCATTATGTGTAGCAATTTTACAAATGTGCTTGAGTAGGCAGCAATAATTGCTGCAATATGTTGAAAGTTAAATTAACTGAAAAAAGTAGCAGGAACTAATTAAAAAACTGGAACAAGTATGAACGGGAATTTTTAAGTGCCTTATAAAAAGTTTACTGGCCAATTTTGTGAGAAAAACATATTATAATTAAGGGATTATTTTTGTTCAGAAAGCAGTGAATATTCGTTGACTCTCTACTAATTATTTTGACATTGAAATAATTAATTGGAACAAATATCTCTCTAATAGCCTGGGAAATTTTGATATTGGAAAAATAATTAATAATTAAATAGCGAAGTCAATGATATTTTTATTGCTTATGTTTTATGTAAAAATTGGACTAAATGATATGAGGGATTAAAGACTAAAATGTAATACTTGGCATAATTTCTTAGATATAAGAATGCAGGCTCAAAGGAAAGTTCTGATTAATCTTTTGAAATCATCAAGAAAGCTTAACAAAAGACATCAAGTTAGATGTTGAGATATTATCTGGGGAAGATTTAGAGAGGAAGGTATTTTGTAGTGAGAAAGTAGAAATAGGAAATTTAATGTGTTCGTAGTACCCGTATTGCTATTTTGTGTGATATGTGGCAAGAATAAGACTGTCTACCGTCCAGGAAGGCTGAGTATATCTCTAATTAGTGTGGGTTAGCTGGAGACTCGCAGCAGTTCACAACTTCTGTAATACTCCCATCCTCATCTTTTTCATATCCTCACCTGTAACAAAACTTTCCAAAGCTGCAGGAAATACGATTCTGTTAGATGGAGTTCTGACTGCATTCATCTTCCGTTTAGAAAACATTATTTAGTGAACACCCACTCACGGTGTTCACGCATGTTAGATTTAATCTCTGACCATGTTAAACAACTCATATCTGAAACTGAATGTTGCTGCCTTAATTCAAGTCCAACACTAAAGTGGTGTATTTATAGATTAGCTAGAGAAATACAGGAAATTAGAAATGGCAAGGCGGTAAAGCAAGTGGATAGCTGGATGCAAGATATTCTATTCAGAAAAAGTAATTTTGAGTTTTTTCTGACAGTAAAATAAAATGTAAAGAGATAGGTGGTGATGTAACACAGGGCACAGACGTCAGCAACATCGCTCTGGAAGCAAATTAAAGATAGAGGGCAAGAGGAAGTTCTGCAGAAAAGAGATCTTCATGCATGAAAAATGAAAAAAATAATTAAAAATTTAAATTTAATTGCATAAGAACGGTAATGTAGCTATGCAGAACTTTAAAGATAATCTTTTGTAGGCTTTTTATCAATTTTACATTAATAGTCAATGAGGGATATTATTTGATTTCTTCAGTGAGTGTTGTGCAAAAGATTTATACTGTCTCTTAAATGATATAATTTTAATTATCACAAAATCAATCAGAGAACTAAGGTATTATCAGGAAATCGATTTTGACTTTAACCATGTTCCTTTTCACTGTCTAAAAATATACATAAATGTATTCATATTGCTGTTTTATACAAAGATGCTTAATATACTGTGCTACGAGGAAAGATTATTTTACATTAAAATATTTATAAACAGTAGTGCATAAATACATGTTCAAAATTCGTTGTTGAGTACCAAAGTTCATGTAGTAAAAGAATGAAATTACCACATTTTATATCATATCACATTTATAAATATTTAAAGTGATGTTCTTAAAACTACTCCCAGGCAGGTTCGAAAATATTTTGTTTCAATGTAAATCTATTCTCTAATAGATGAAAACACTCTTCTATCCCATGGAGGCCCTATTTGCACTTTCATTGTGTGTCTAAATATTATTGTCCTTTAGCATAATAGTAAACAAGAGGTTACCAACTGACTCCTGGTTAGAGAGCTTCCTGTACTACATGGCTTTTCCAAGCAACAGTCCCAGTGAACTGAGTAGATGAGAAATAAGAAAAGTCTCCATTGCCCACTTGCTCTTCTCAAGTATTATTTTATTTAACCTTCACAAAATTCTCATTGAGTCCTATTAAAACAGACAATTGCAATAAATCTAGCTTTGACCTCTATTTTTTATGTTGAAATTCTAGAATCTGAATGCAGTTCGGTTTTAATGGTTCAGAAGGTTCTGCTCCACTCCACGGACAGGTTATATAGCCAGCCAGAGAAAAGGAAATGACGTACAGGAAACGGAAATTAAGTTGAGGTAACCTTATCAGTTAAAGCTCGCATAGGCTTTACTTAAACATGGTTCGAGCATGTGGGCACTAGTAATTGCTTGAGACTCAGCCACCAGTTACAAAAATAACTTACAGCCTACTTGTCCAATGTTGAGTTGCAGATCACTATGGTGGCGAAAATATCTTCAAGCAAACTTTAGGTAAAGAGGTAGCTGTAACCAAATGTAACAGTATATTTTATAGAAGCAGAAAGTAAATCTTACACCTGGCCGCAGCACACAAAATTCTCTAATTTTGATTTGTTTTAAAAATACTTTATGTTTAAATTTAAGCTTTAATTTTTTACTTCACTTCATAGAATGCTTAATAAAAATTGTTTAGTAATATAATTTCAAGTAAATGTCTTAAAGCTCTGAAATTTGAAGATGATGGGTAATCCGAAGTTTACTTTAATTGAAATTTTTTATCATTCGACATTTTAAAATGCTTTTCTCAAACATTTTGCATTCAAATGAAGTAATTTGAATTTTCAGCTAGTGTAACATTCCGCAATGTATTTTTACTGCTTGCAGATTTATCAATATATTATAGTTATTTACGTATAATAATGAGAAAACTGAGGAAAAGGTAAACTTCTATGCCAGCTCTCTTTCTGTGCAAACCATGTAAAACTTTGGCAAAAAATTCAGTTTTTAGAAGAAAACTTTGGAAATTTCAACTAAAATGAACAATATATTATAAAACATATTCTTCTCTATTGTCCTCAGGGTACCAAAATTATAATAACAAAAGCTGTATTTCAAGTGGTTATAGAGAGTAGAAATTGTCTCAAAAAGTAATGTGTTCGCTAATACTGTTCTAAAGAGAACAAAGGAACATACAAAGCTGGGTAGCCCCAAAAATCAAGGTTTCTTCAGGAACTCTCTTAACATACTTTATTTAAATGTGAAGAGAATAAAAAAGAGTTGCATAAAAATTGATCAGGTGTCTCACATAGTAAACTGCAATTGCAATTTTTAAACAAATCAAAATGTCCTCAAACAACAGTGGGATCCTAGCATAATAAAACAAAATCATAACTTTCTTGGTATATCACATAGTACATTTTGAATGATTGCAATTTCCTCAAAAATTTAAATTTTGAGAAAATTTTCATGGTACATGTAGAAGGTGTTTGTTTATTTGTTTATTTATTTTTCTTCGTGGAGACAAGGTCTACCTCTGGAGTCCAGGCTGGCCTCCAACTCACAGCAATCCTCCTGCTTCAGCCTCCTAAATGCTGGGATTATAGCCATGCACCACCGCTCCTGGCTTACATGTTACTGTGGAATCAAACCCAGAGCCTTGTACTTGTTAGATAATCACTCTAAGTTCTGTGCTATTCCTCCAGCCCCAAGGTATTTATTAAATAATATTCCAACACTTAAGTAAGTGGATAAGATATATACACGATAAACAATAAAAATGTGATGGGTATGGATAAAATTTGAAGTATAGAACCAAGTTAGCCCATATGATTTTGATTAAGGATTATATTCGTGTCAGGTAAATACTTATCGTGTACAGAGTTATAAACCTGAAAATATAAAGTGGAAATTGTATTGGTTTTCAGAGTGCAATAAAAATAATCTTTATATTTCTGTTTGTGTAAAAATAAATCTCAAGACAGAAAAGCAATGAAAATGATAAAGTAAATCTATGAGAGAGCCCAGCATGAACTCAAATTTGAAATGGGACTTTTTAAATACATAAAATATGGGTTATTTTCTCTGACAAGAGTGTATTGGTGTCAAAGTAAATAAGATTGAGGTTAGAAACCAGTATGGGCTCACTTCTGAGATACTTTCACTGTTAATATTCCCAGAGAGAGAACAGTTGGTGCCTCAGTTAAAATAGTGTTTCTTTTTTATGATTTCTTCAAGTTTCAAAAATAGCTGTAGTGGCTAACAACACAAAGGAAACTAAAAGAATACTGTTACAACTTCATTACTGAAGCGTGTAATAAGAAACTGGATACTAGGGTGTATATATTTTGAGCTTAGGCAAATGAACCCAACAAATGTTTAACAAAATAAGTTATGTTCTATTTTAATATGCAAAAGTATAAAATAATAGAAACTGACAGAACCACTAATGGGAAAAAATCGATATTAGCACTGATGAACCACGTGATGTTCTGTGTCCTCCCCCCATTCCATTTATATAAAACATGGAGAAAAGGTGTGTAGAAATATTAATGAAGATATAATTATTGTGATCATGATGGGAAATGTCTCCTGACTCCCTTTGAAATTATTCAGATTTTCAATTTGTGTTAAAGTATAAAAAAATGTTTTGGAAGAAAATGTAAGCCTCGTCAGAATTCCTAGAGGATGTTTAAAATACAGCAAGGGCTAATTTTTAAAAATTATTATTTTTCTATTCATGGTGAGTGCTGTAAACCTCTATTTCCTTCCCTGATTCTCCCTAAAAAGCATGAATTGAATAGAAGCAAACATTGAAAACTGAAGCACTGTTTCATTTCCTAAAGGAACACTAATCTTAAGTCCCATTTAAATACTAGGATTCCTGGTTCTTCAAGAAAACAGAAAATCTTCTCGTGTAATAATACAACACCTATCTTAACTCTAGTAGTTAACATAAGAAAAAATTAGTTATTTGCAAAGAAAAAGTGTAATTTTAATACATACTAAAATGGAGTACAAAAATAACTTAAATTAGGTTTCATTCAGAAGCCTTACCTGGCAAACTTCCAATAATTTAATAAGGTCCAAGAACAATTCTTTAAATTGCCTTGAATTTGTCCTGATGTTGTACACTAATAATTAAATTCAATTATGCATTTCAATGGAAAAATGCTTAAGCGCACCCACAGCCAATCACAATAACTAAAATAGTTTATATTATACAAAATGCAACGAATGTACCAATGACAGTATTTCTGTGGAACAGATTTCTAAAATAGAAATTATTGCAAGAAAATAAATAAATATTATGAATGTTAAAACTTCCAAGTTAATCTGCAAAAGTATGTGATACTTTTTAAAAAAATAAAACAACACCAAATTAAAGTATCTATGTATTTCATTCTTGCCATTGAACATAGACCTCACATCTTTCACAAAAAATCAAAAACAAACTAATGAAACAAAAACTAAAAATACAGCCATTTTGAAAAATAATTACTGGCTCACTATGGTCCAAATTCAAAACACTGAAAAAATAAAATGTTCATGTAAATACAGAATATGAATGATTACTTATTGCTAATGAGAATAGAAAATGGTGTGGACATTTTGGAATATGGCTTAGTAACATCTTACAAGGAAAAATAGAATCTCGCTATCTAGTTCAGAAATAATGTTCCTTTAGTATTTAACCAGGTGAACTGAGAATTTGAGTCTGCACAAAAATCTGCACACTGACTATTTGTAGCAAGGTTATACTTAATTCCCAAACCGTGGCAGCTACCAGAACACTCTCTAGTGACTGATAGAAGGAATAAACTATCGTCGTGCAAACAATGGAACATTATTTATTGCTAAAAGTGCACAAGGTATTAAGACACAAAAAGACGTGGAGAAACTTCAAATGCATGACATTACAAGAAACCAGTCTAAAACTCCGTAAACTACATTATGCAGACCCTACGGCATTCTACAATAAATTAAAACTTTGGAACGAAGTCAGCTGGTGCCAGGCATTGAATGAATGGGGAGGAATGAAGACATAACAGTGTTTTAGCTTAGTGAAAATATTTTCATGGTACCATAATAGTGGATAAAATTGTCCAAATCATAAAGTATATCATACCAGCAGTAAAACACGTGACTGAAAGCTCTGTCCTGGGCACCCCGCACCCATCTTTCCAGTCCAGCCTCCGGGTAGCCATCCCTTGCAGCTACGCCCCACCTCCCTAATATCACAAGACTACACAGTTATCCCAATACATCGAAATACATGAGGTTTTTGTAGGTCATTCAATACAAAAACTAAAGAAAGTATCTATTGATACTGACAGGAAACTGAAATAAGCACCTTTTGTAAATTTAGAAATATAGAAAAAGACACACAAAATATGTTAGAATAAATATAAACTGCTTTGTTTAAGTTACAGAATTAAATAAGTAACGAGGGGAGAAGTATTATCTGAGTATTATCATTAGATCCAACAAACTCTTTGCATGTTTTCAATACTTCGGTGCTACATGCTTGCGCTTTGTTTGAAATGCCATCAAAATGTGTTAATAACAGTAAATAAATACATAAAAATATTTGACTCAAATACTTAATGGAACAGCAGTAGCAATCAAGAAAATTCTTAACTTCCCTGCAGCACTGACTGGCTGGCATTATCTTGGACTCTTATAGTATATTTCTGAGGATTGCTAAAAAATGTCAGCAATTTGTGAAAATGCCATCAAGTTCCTGTTTAAGGTTTTCTTCCTGTTCAAAATTTTAAAAAATGGCTCACATTATTTTTCTTTCAAAGAAGGCCAAAATAAAATATATCAGAGTGTTTCCTGGGTAGAAGCTTAGGGTTTTCATTTTTCCCTTGAAATTTTGTTTGCCATTCACTTAAGAGCCCATTCATTTAAAATAGAAACAGTAATGATGGAGTTTACTAAAGTTAAAATTTAGGTGCGAAGGTTGATTTAAATAAAATTTAATGCCTACTTGAATCAACAATTGCTTCTCTCACATACACAGTTTAAATTTTTTCTGGATGCTTTAGCATTAGAAAAAAAAGGTTTAATATCATACTATATTTCTATTAAATAGTCTTATCAAAATGAATAGGTGTTTTTCTTGAGAGATATTCATTTGAAAATTAATATTAACAAAAGTATTATGATAATGGTGTTTTACATTTTGCTCCTAGGGTCTTGGTTTGATAGATACATTGCAATTACACCTCAATTGGAGTAATTATTAGAGACCTACTATTTTATTTTTGGCTTGCAAAATCTGCTATAGCATAAAAGACAAAAATAAGAATAAACCAAGTTGATACGATGGTTTTTATTTAAGAAAGAAGAAATAAAGTAATACCACCAGAGAATGCATTAAATAATCATAAGCTTATTCAAAAATATATGGTGTCCTCTTGCAAACGTGCATAGGAAAATATATTGTCCAAAATGAGAATTATCAAATTTACATTTACTTAAGATTGCATTATTTGGTCATATTTTAGTTTAAACACCAGAAATTCAGCCGAACTGGTTGAAACATAGAAACATTATTTTCTGTATATACATCAGCTCCTCTATATGTGTCCATAACTCAAAAGAAATATAAAGCCAATGTTAAATGTGTTTTTTTATCAATGATACTTGTTTTAGGGTATGTAAAATGTATGAAATACTAGTTATTTTAAAAAATAAGTTGAAAAACCCGTTAAATATGGTGTCACTTTAATTATTCATATATTCGTAATTAGTTTAATACTGAGATTAACTAGATTCCACAGGGCACTGAGGATCTCTTATTGCATCCATAGCTCATGCAGCAAATCAAATGATGCAGAGACCCATTAATGGAAATCCTAGCAAAGATAATATGGGCTAGAAAAAGAAAGGCTTGAATTTTGGGAAATGAGATCATCTTAAAATCATTAATTACAAAAGGGGGAGAAATTCACATAATTGTGCACATGCCTTCCAAAATTTTTCATTGTCGTCGTTGAGAACAGTGAACTATCACTGAGTGCTAAAAATGTCCCCAGCCTACTGACATGTACTTTGTAGATGATAGTAGAGTTTAATAATAATAGAAGTGGTTGAAATTTATCATATGTGCATGCATATTGCATTGTGATTTGCTTTGTGTATTTCATCTGCAATACGTAAAAATTTCAATATTTTAGAACATAAATGCTTAAATGATAGGTTAGATCAATTTCTTAAGTATGCACTGGTTCAACATTCCAAAGAATGTAAATCGGAGTTATACATAACCAAAATTATTCTAATGATCTAGATTTAGACACATATGGTATCTGGGTAAAATATTAAGCCTTTCCTAAAATATTTTGTGCAATTTAAGTGACATGGAAATAGAATTACCTTACTTAACTTGAAAATGCTACACTGTTCCCTGGACACTAGGAAATAATTGAATGGGATTCTATAAAGTCTCTCCAAATGTCTTCTCTCGAGAAAAATGTCCATGCAACAATACATTTCTAGGACAGGAACACAAGATTTTGATAATTCTTCCATAAAATATTTTAGTTGCCTTTTGGTAAGGATTTTACTAATAGATACTAATCTTGGTGAGAACATAACTCATCTACCTGTCCAACAAGATCCGTGGCAGCAACTCCTAGATCGTAATTTTCTTGTGTGTTTTCTCCACACTGTCCATAGGGCCTTTGATGGTGAAAATTGACAATTTTAAGTGAAGAAGTTTTTGGTAGCTGTAAACACAAGGATGACCATAGCTTTGCTATGGTAAGTTAGAAAGTACATCCATTTGAACTGAACGTGTTTTCATATACCCAATAAAATTGTATATATGATCACAAGAGTGTTTTTCTATTATGCAGAAGCTAGTTTCAATCACTGAGTTTACATTAGAATATGAATGAGTCCTAAGATGACATAATAGGTAGTAAATTACATTCTACTTAAAAAAGTAATGCCTAATTTGATATATTCCTTAAATTTGACATATGACTGTGTGTTTTGTTTTTGAGGACATGCATGTGTATATACCCATACATACATGTACATGTACTCATGTACACATTATCACAGTGAGCAAATGGAAAATGGTGTGTGGGTTTGCACCTATTTACAGCTAATTTTACCAGAAATGTTTTTGTCCAAGTCCTAAATCAAATTACTGGAGACAGTTGGAAGTTTGGTGTTCAATACACATCTCTCTCATTCTCTCCTTCTCTGTGTCTACCTGTCTCTCTCAGAGAGAGAGAGATACACACAACATTTTTTGAAATCTCATGATACTAGTCAGTGAAAAAAAAAAAAAGGTGATCATTGTTAGAGCCAAGGTAAATGTTTCTAGTTGAAAAGCTTTAACAAAACTGCATTCGGTAAGAACCAAGGACATCGATTAGTATTTTTAGGATGACTTTGTCTACGTAGTTTTGCCCAAGGGCAATTATTTTTGTTAAGTAACCACTGGGACAGACCCACAGAATCCAGGGGGAAGAAAATAAAAAGCTTATGCCAGATATGTGGAGGTAAGCCTCTTGCTACATCTCTGGGAGGCTCAGACAAGAGGATCACGAGCTCCAGAATAGGCTGGACTCGTGATGTGGAGACACACTGTGAAAATAAAAAATAAGAGAAGCAACAACAGAAAAGACTTCAGATTTAAATCAATGTGAAGACCATAGATCAAATTCCTTGTGCCTCGAATAAATAAATACATTTAAAATTTCATGAAAAAAAATACCAAACCTCTTTGTATCAAGTTGAAAGAAAAAGAAATTAAAAATAAAGGAAGAGTTAGCAGACAAAAAAAATTAAAAAGCTAAGGGTAGCTAAGATTATAACACTAAGCCTAAAAATAGATTATAGATGTGTAGCTTTTGGGAATAAGAGTTATAATTTTTAGGTATGCTTTAAATTATTAGTATTTGCTTTCTTTTTCTAGAACTTGTGCCAAAGGTTCAATCATTGAGAGTGTGAGAAAACAGAATTGATTCCACAGTGATAAATTAGCTTTGCATATCCTGTTCTGGGACAGTGCATTTCTTTTTTTCTTTTTTCTTTTTCTTTGTCTTGTCTTTCCTTTCTTTCTTTCTTTTTTTCTTTTTTTCTTTTTTTTTTTTTGGTTTGCAGCAAGAACATATAATAGTTGCTGAATCCTGTGATCTCATTTTCATAGGTCAAAATTATCTGAGGTCAAGTGTGACCTGAAAATAATAATGGAAAGGCATTTTACAAAATTTCCTCAAGGTTTTCTTTCTATTAGTACTTGTGGTTTATAATAATTAATTTCAACTTGATGAATCAGGGCATGTACATCTTGATCATATTTAATTTCCTTTCCTTCACCCCTCTCTTGGCCCACTGTAACTCCAAAGTCATCCATTTCTACATTACAGTGTGTGTCCTATTCTTAGTGACCTTTGCAGTCTCCGAGTCCATCTGGCCTCCTGCAGGCATCAATCCTTTGTTCTGTGTATAGAAATTGTAAATACTGTTTATTGCTAATCACTTTAACGCAGCCGTCTATAGATAAATGCAATGATGTTGACATACCATTTTTTTTTCAAATAATGAGGTCATACTTAAGAAAATGAGTCTGGCGACTTAAATATGTCAAGCAGAAGCCACAAAGTGCTTTCTTAGTATGAAAGGTAATTGAGTCTTGACTTAAAAGGACAAAAAAATAGAGAAGCCATTAGATATTTAATCAGAATACAGTCATTTTATAGAACTAATACCCAGTTCTAGGAGAACCTATCAAGTAGTTTCTAAACCATTCTTACTAACTTACAGAACTGCCATCATTGTTAGTACAAGGCATTTGCAGTTACTTCACGTGTGAGTCAACATTTTCACTGGGACTAAATATCCCATGCCTGTAACTTAAATGAGAGGTTTACTTTGGTTCCGGGTATAAGATGGTTGCTGTTTGGCTGGCTTCAAGGGAAGAACCTCATGATGGAGGGGTGGTGTGACATGGTAAAGCTGCTTAACTCATGACAGCCAGGAGGTAGCTCGTGGAAAGAGGAGCCAGGAAGAAAGATGTACTCCCTGAGGCCTACCCCAGGCACATGCCTCTTCCCGCTAGGCCTTACTTCCTGAAAGTCCACTGAGCTACGCATTTTTTTTTTTTTTTTTAAAGACAGGGTCTCCCTCTATAGTCCAGGCTGGTCCTGAACTCACTATGGAGCCCAGGCTGTCCTTGGACTCAAGACAATCCTCCTGCCTCAGCCTCCCGAGTACTGGGATTACAGGCGTGTGCCACCACGTCCAGTTTAAGCTATGCAATGTTAAATGAGAAAATCCACCAATTCTTAAGGCATCCTCATGATCTAATTGCCTTGCACAAGCCTATTCTGAGTGTATCAAAATTTTGGGAACATTCTAGATCTAAACCATAATATTCTGTCTCTACTCACCAAAAGTTTCAGTTCACTAACTATAAAATGTAGTAAGCCCACCTGCATGAGTCAATTGAAGAAATTAGAGCCATTAAAAAGGAATGAAGTAAAATGTATATATCAAGTTTATTCAGTATGTTTTCATTAATCAAAAATGGAAGTTTGAGACTTTAGTTATATTTACAATTATTTTTAAACCTTTCCCATGTTTTACTGGAGAGAAGAGAGCCACAGATTATGCTTACAGTTCATGGAGGTGACTCTGCGAAGTGTACCTCACACAGATAAGTACAGGCATGCCCCCCACCCCCAAAATGACTTCATTAAAAAGACTTATTTTCTTCAGGGTGAGCACAGTACTGTGCCTTTTTTGTATTCTAGTATAATATATTTATGTATTATGCATTTATTTATTTAGTGTATTTATGTATTCTATTATAAATAAATTTCTTCTTTCCTAATATTCTTTATCTGTCTTATTAATGGTTGTTCTATTTTTATTAGTGATTTAAAAATTGTAGATTTTAATTTATTTCATATGTTTTTAGGAAAAAAGTGTCACATGACAGTGCATCAATCTATGACTCATGCAAAAATTATAGTTTCCAATGGAACCCAGTAATGAGAAGTAACTTGAAATCTTTTTGTTCATTTGTTTTGAGACAGGCTGTTACTCTGTAGCTCAGGAGGGTTCTGAACTTATTATGTAGGCCAGGCTGGTCTGGAACTCAGAGCAATCCTCCTCTCTCAGCCTCCCAAGTCCTAGGATTATAGGTTTGTGCCAGCCAGCACACCCAGCTCATGTGGTACTAGGAAATTGAACTCAGGAACTTAACCCTTGCCGGGCAAGCACTTTGAACAACTGAGCTGTTCCACCTGCCCCCTAAAATCATGTATGTACACACATTTTCTTAAAAAAATTAGATTCACAAGAAATTTGAGTGGAATTACAATAATTTCCTTATCTTTCATATCCCTTTATACTCATGAACACCTTTACACTTGGGATATCAGTGGCACACTTACTACAATAGGTGACTGTACAGGTAAGCTTCAAACAGTGGTTTTCTTGCCCGAGAAATTCTGTTTGACCAGGCTGTCATCCCTTTCCTCCTCTGTCTACCACCACAGATCTCTTTTTTTAACTTTAATAATGTATTTTCTAGACTTTTATATAGTTTGAATCATACATGATATAGTCTTATTTTTGCTTTGCTTGTTTTGTTGAGTAATGTACAATTAAGTTTTCTTCTTATCTTTATAAGGGTTGTCGCAGGGGTTGGTGTATTTTTATCATTAATGACATGTCATTGAAAAAGTGTGCCAACTTAATCATCTATAGCTTATGAAGAGGCTTAACCTTGGCTGTGTTCAGGTTTCAGTGATTATGAACAGCCTACTGTAAGCATACAGATTCAGAATTTTTCAACACTTTTTAGTAACTACTCTCTACATATCCATAGAATCTAAATTTCCAATAAATGCCAAAAATCAAGACATTACTGTTGTCTACTGGCTTCTGTGTATACATATTATGTTTTTCCTGTACACATCTACCTGTGGTAGCATAATTTATAAATTCATGGCATCAAGAGATTTTTAAGTTAATAAAATATAATTTTTGGGCTGGAGGAATGACTCGGGGGTAAAAGTGTCTGCCTAGGAAGCGCTAAGTCAAGTACTAAGTAGCTGAGTTTGATTCCCTAGCATCATGTAAGTCAGAAAGGGTGGCTCTTGCTGTAATCCCAGCATTCAGGAGTCTGAGACAGGAAGATTGCCATGTGTCTTAAGCCAGCTGGGCTCCATAGTGAGTACAGGACCAGCCTGGGCCACAGAGTGAGACCCTGTCTCAAAGTAAAAAAAAAAAAAAAAAAAAAGATTATAGCATTATACTCTAACAAAGCTAATACTGATGAAAATTCTTTCAGTTTTCTCTCCAAATATCTTACTGTGGTGTATCTCTAGTCTTTACGTTGTGGTGATGGTTTGAGGTAAGAACAGGTAACGCCCACATGGTGGGACATGACCACTGTAACTGTGTAGGCTGCTACGCCAGGCTTACGTGAACACGGCAGGCTACAGACTCGCTGACAGCTATGAGCCACTGAGGGACAGGTGCTCAGGTGCCCCAGACTAGACGGAGATGCTGGACACCTGGCACAATGGAGTGAGAGACACGGATTACTTTAGGCGACTTAGATTGAAAGGTAATTAAACCTTATAGTTTTATTTTACGTGTTTAATATTCTTAACTAGAGTTCATTCAAGATCATTGAGAATCTGAGAAGAAAAACTGCAGATGAGCTGAAATGATTGTACAAAGTAAGCCATGGGAAAAACAATAAATAAAAACAGACAATAGGGTAGAAATATATTTAGATTTGTATACTGCCAAAATATCTTCCAAAATAATTGAACGATTTAATCTTCTAAGCAAACATGATTGAGCATTTGTATTAGTTTACAATTTGTACCCTAGTTGGTATTTTTAGTGACCTGGCCAGTATTTCTGGATTTTGGCCTGCTAGTGTGTGTGTGTGTGTGTGTGTGTGTGTGTGTGTGTGTGTGTGTGTGTGTGTGTGATGTAAGGATGCTGTTCTAAATTATTACAACGAAATACACTGTTGAAAAAATCTGTCTTTACTTATTTATAATGATGTATATTCTGTGAAGAGTTGTCTATTTAGGACTTTTCAAAATTTGTTTTTAATTTCTGGATGACCTTTTTTATGAAATATATACTTTCAAAGTAGTATTTTTTTTTCTCAGGGTATGGCTATTCTGTTCCTTTTCTTGACGTTTTCTTTCAAAGGGAAAAGGGCCTTTAGTATTAGATCTCAGAGGCCCTCACAATGCCAGTGCCATCTAGGCAAGGCTATGCCATTTTCTAGAAATTGGGTAGTTTTTTGTTTTACACTTAGAGCTAAATTATCTTTTGAGTTCATTTTTATAAGTGTCAAATATTCTTTTTTTTTCTTTTTTTCTTTTGGGGGGGATGTAAATATCTAGCTGTCCAATCACCATTTGGTAGATCATACATTTTCTCCATTATTTTTTCTTTCCTAAATATTAGTTGACTATATTTATGAAGGTTTATTTAGTTTCATTGTTCTGTCTATATATTCTTTCATAAATATTATTCTATCATGTCATACACTGTTCAGATAACTCCACATTAATGTTTATGTAAAATATGCCAATATCTAAGGGATATACTTAGATTAATTTAGTTATCAGTGAACGAAATATAGCTACACCCGTTAATTCAAAAATAATCTAGCAAAAAAAAAAAAACAAGTCTTGAAATTCAAGTATCAAGAGTATGCTCTCTTAAATCACAATTTTTATTTTTTGCATTTTGGGACATTTTCTTAAAATAAATAATTGTACTACATTACAAATCTATTTTCATTCTTTTTATTATGACAAATGTTTAAAAAATATCACAGCACTAACCTTTATATTTATTAAATTCAAAAATATAAAAATCTTAAAAATATATTTTCTTCATAAGTATACTCATACTCTAAATTGTTTGACACTAAAATGTAATTCAGAAAATAGTTCTTCAAATTTCAAGTCCACATTTTAATTTATTTAATTTTTAATTTGTGTATTTTTAATTAATTCATGAAAATGTGAAAATATGTACTTATTAGTGGTATGTCATTCCTGTTTCCATACACATGCATTTTAAAAGCTGAAGTTAGGTTGAGCATATGTATCTCTCCAAATTTTAATCATTTCTTTATGTTGAATTAGAAAAAGCTTTCCACTTTTTTGAAATGTGTAGAAGATTGATTTCACCTACGGCTCTCCTACTATGCTGTAGAATTCTTTCTTCTTCTTCCTGTATTCTGATAATCATCATCCTACTTTCAATTTTTACAAGATTAGCTGTTTTTGGATTCCACATATAAAAGAGATTATGTTGTACTTGTATTTCTGTATTTGGCTTATGGTACAGAACATAATGATCTCTCACATACATGTTGTTGCAGATGATCAAACGCCACTCTTTTTATGGCAAATAGCATTCCGCAGTGTGTGGCATACGTGATCTTCCATATGCATTCTTCAGTTGGCAGACATTGAGATTGTTTCTATTTCCACGTTGCGACGAACACTTGTAGTGCCTTCCAAAAGATGAACATATATGGTAGGTCTCTTCAATTTATCTGTTTTCTTTCTACATGTACCTAAAAGTGGATCATAAGGTGGTTAGGAGCCTCCACACTGTTTTTCCATAATCACTGTGATAATTTACATTTCCATCAGAAGTTTGCAAATGTTCCTTTGGTCATATCTTGCTTAGCATGTTTTATCTTAAGTATCCTTTGGCCATACACAATGTCTTGGGTGGTCTTTTTTATATAACCTCTTTCAAAAAATGTATTTCTTTTGAGAAATGTGTATTATCTATTTTTAATTTAGTTATGGATATTTGCCATTGATTTTTTAAGCTTTTTATAGGCACACAGCATCATCTTCTAAGATGCTTACTTAGCAAGTAGCTTCTCTTATTTTGTTGGTGGTATTTTCAGTTTTTTCTTTCTTTGTGGCACAGCTGCTTTGCAATTTGATGTAAGATCATCTGTCTAGTTTTACTAGCACACTTTTTGGGATCTTTTCCAAAAAGATTTTATACATTCTAATGTCCTGAAGTAGTCATGAAAAATCTGTTGGCTGTTTTTACATGTGTTTACTTTTAAATACTTTATTCTGTTTCTTTGTTCTGTATGTATGCTTTTATGCCAATATCATCCCATTATTACTATAACTTTATAGTATAATTTGGAAATAGGTAGTGCAATTCAGCTTGCTCTGCCATTTGGGTTCTAGGTAGTTTTATTTTGGCTACTCAAGGTGTGCGTGTGTGTGTGTGTATGTGTATGTGTGCACATTTGGAATTTTCTTTCAAGTCCTATTAAGAAGGTCACTGGTATGTCCATAGAAATTGTATTGAATTTGTGGATTATTTCCAATAGTGTGAGTATGCTACCAGCACTGACTTGTCCAAAATATATGCATTAGATTTTTTCTCATTTTTGTGTGCCTTTTCAATTCTTTTTAATAGTTTTACTTGCCTTTTATTATAGAGTTCTTTTACCTTTTAATTAAATTTATTTTAATTAATTTTTATTTCATATATGGAAATGTGATTATTTTCTATTTCAGATATGTCACCATGGTATATATTGCTTTAAACAATTGCTTTTATGTCTTTTCAAATTTATCAAATAATAACAGTGACTAAATTAAAATACTAAATTTTTTAGCTTCATTTTCAACCATGACTCAATTAGCTGATAAAAAATGATCTTAATAAATTGTTTGTTCAAAAAATGTCATTCACCTAAACCTTAGGTCAATATGATAAGAATGTCATCGTTATTAAAGAAAAGAAAAATCATACTATAACACACCTCTCAGAGATTCTGAAAATTGGAAATTAACTAGGAACATGAAAATTTGTTGTCAGTTTTTAAATTAAAAACTTTTAGCTATTTCAACAATGCAGACTGATAAATAATCTTAATTTATTATAATTGTAGAAATTTAGAACAGTTGACATTTGGAATTCTTGGAATCCTTTTGAATAAAAATACAGAATACAATAAGGCATTTGTTTTAATCATATGTGTGTCTAATGCTACACTGTAATTATGACTTGTGTGTTTGAAACAAATTTAATAATTGAAAAAAGCAGTGACTTTCACCCCAATGAGCTGAGTTCAGGACTTTCTGTTTAATCACTATCACATAATTCCTAGAGGGAAAAAGAAATGTGATTCTCAAAGCCTTGAAAGATTATAGAAATGTTAAAAGGTTCCCAGATCATGAATCAAATAATAACAGAATTTAAGAAATAGATCAGCTATGGAATATCATCATGTGAAGAAACTTTAAACAATGTATTAGACTTCCTGACACCCATATTTGCCTTGGTTATTGCTAGTTACACAATGACTATTTAATATCAGAATTATGTCAGAATTTAGATCAGACTAAGACTTACTTGGTGTTTTCTTCTATGAATATTTAGTTAAGTTTCGTATATTGACTTAAAATTTTTATTGAGAAAGGCTTAGAATTTATTCCGAAGAATAATTTTTGGTCAAGTGTTGTAATGTTCATTTTAAGTGAAACTTATTAAAAATAATGCAGTCATATACAAAAACCGTCCTGATTATAAACTCAATTTTTAAAACAAGAAACTCTTTTGTGGTCCTGGGTTACTGTGATTAAGGAGACATCCAATTCTGTGTAAATGAAAAAAAAAAAAAAGATTCCTTTTGATTTTCTGAGCTCTTGCACATTTGTAGCTTGCTAGTTTCATTTGCAGGAGAGATATTGAAAATGCATTTCAAGGACTCCTACTGATTTGAGAAATTTATTGTACCTTAAGGGGCTGTCAGAAGAAATTTGCAAATTACTACTCCAAATTATTTCAACAGGAAAACAACCTGATATGTTCAGGTAATGCAAAAAGGAAAAAAAGGTTTAGCATAAGTGTCATAAGAATGCTGTTGTGTTGCATAAATCAAGCACAGTCAAATGTTTTTAGTAAGAAAGATTCTGTGCTAAAGTGAAAGAAAGAACATCTCTTACATGTCATTTTTTATTCAACTCAGGATACTCCTTTAATTCTAGTGTTAGAATATACACTCCTCATTGTTCTGCACCAAGACTAGGGTGTCATGTCTTTTTATTTATTTATTTTTTGAAATAATTAGTGAATGAGAAAAAATACCATTCACATATATCTATGGTTATATTCACATATAAATAAAATTTTTACACTTTTGAAGATTTAATTAACCCAGAAAAGCTGATAAAATAGGCATATAATTCAATATCAGGAATTAAATTCAGCAACATTATATAGAAGCAAACCACATGATTAAATCATCCTTATAAATCACTGTAACGGCAAATTTATTTTTCCTTGGTATTACCTAATGATAACACAGGAATATAGGAAAAAGTTTTATAATAGCTGGGAAGTTTTTAATTACTAGTGGATGAACATGATTGAGTTAGGAAAATGTTCAATAGCATGGTAAAGTGTCCAAACAATTGGACCTAGATGATATATAAAAGAAAAATGTAGGACAAACCATTTCCAGAAGCAATGGAACTGCTTTCCTTAGAAAATTGAAAATCTTTCAATTACTTTCATTTGGTTTTGTTTTTGAAAGACATCTTCCTATGGGAAATTACAGTTGTGGTGCTGGTAATAGAATTGCTGGAGTGATAGTAGTGATTAGGGGACTTGTTTTTACAGAGAGGAGTTGTAAAATAGTGAGAATTTAGAATTAGCAGAGTGAAAAGAATTGCTAGCTGTCAAAATATTCAATTTTGCATAGTGTTTTCTGATGTGATGTGTTGTTACTAAAAGTCACATTATCTATGATTTCAATAAAATTATCAGAGAACACTCTTGATTATATATACATAAATTGTGCTTATTTACTTTTTGCTTATTTAATTTCTAGTGGTAAAAAATAAAACTAACTGAGTTCTGTATGCAGTTAGTAGCAAGAAACAAGTCATCAAGAAAATTGAACAGGAAAAAAAAAAAAGAGTCCTGACATATAGGTGATTTAAAAACTGTACACTGACTAAGAGAGCCATCTCCAGGGTTTCCAAGCCTCTCAGACATGTTCTGATATCTGTAATATATAATATTTACACCTAGAAAAAGCCTCCTAATACAGCTCTTGTAGTTCTATACCTTGCTACCATTAAGTAGCAGATATCTCTTTCGCTGAAGTTTATGTTCCACAGAGTCAGGACAATGAACTGAGTTAACAGATATTGAAATACCACTGTTAAAAGAAATAGAGTATTAAGTTATAGTGCATGTCTTGTCACATTTTTACAAACTAAAGTGTCTTTAGTGATATGCAAAAGTCTGCTATTCTTTGTTACTGTGTTTTTCAATCTATAGCAACTTTTTGAACATTTAGTAAATTAAAATTTGCACTCGCATAATTTTTTCTAAGTATTTGTTTTTCTTTAAATATTGTGACCCATTAATCCTGAGCAAGTTTTTATTTTATACTTTATTAAATTAATTATCTTCAATTAATCACATGAATTTTATTATCTAAATATATATTATACTTTTTAATATTTCTACATATATGATTAACTATATTTCTATATAACTACACCATATATATATATATATATATATATATATATATATATATATATATATATATATATGGCAGATACATTTGGTACTGCCTTTTTATTTTTATTTATTTTCCCCATTTTATTGATATGTATTAGTGCAAAATTCAAGGTTTACAATGAAGTCGAGCATTTTGTGCACCTGTATCTTGTCAAGGTGACAAGGACTTTCCCACTCTCCTTTTGTCCCTCCCCCTACCTACCCCTCCCTCCCTCCCTGCCCTATCCCCCTGTTTCACTTTGTTTTTTGTTTTAAGTTCCATAAGAGTTGTGATCTGGGTCTCTCATAGCAGAGAGACCATTCGATGTTTCACCTTCTTCTTCTGACTCACTTCACTAAGCATGATGTTCTCAAGTTTCTTCTACTTGCCTGCAAAAGCCTCCATGATGTTGGCCTTTATAGATGCACAGTATTGCATTGTGTATAAATACCACAATTTGTGTATCCATTGGTCTGTTGATGGGTATTTTGGTGACTTCCATATTTTAGCCATTGTTAGTTGTGCTGCTATGAAGATGGGTATACATACATCTGTGTATGTGTTGTTTTGGCCTCTTTTGGATATATTCCCAGGAGCAGTGACAATGTCTTTTAAAAAAAAATCCAGCATCACCAAATTTGAATACCCTTTTTATTTAAAATTTTTCTTATAATTTTAATTTAGCTAATTTAAGAAGGAAACATTTTCATTTTTTTCTGCATATATAGCCACATTAGCACGTGTAGCTTTGTGTGTGTGTGTGTGTGTGTGTGTGTGTGTGTGTGCATTTGTGCCTGTCTGTGTGAGCTGCTTCACATGCTAAGATATCTTAGTCAACCAACACTACTGAAGAATCAGTTAGCATTTTCTTGATTCTGTAGAAAAGAACTATATTTCTTTAACTTCATTCTTTAAATAATGTTGATTGCTGTGTCCTTTTATCTGCCTTTCTGATGAATCCCTACACTTAGTCATTTTTCTATATTTAAATCTTTATCACACACTAAAGAAGTTACATTAACAATTTGGTTAATTAGCTCTTTCATTTTTATGGATGTATAATATTGTGATTTGTTTACACAGAACCAACAATAAAGAACTTGAAATCGTGTCTGAATGTAGATAATCTAAAAGAAGCTAGAAAGACGGAATGCCCTGGAGCCCAAGTAGTGTTTTTTTTTTTTTTTTTTTTTTTGGTTTGTTTGTTTGTTTGTTTTTCTCTCTCAGATGAAATGTCAATCCCTCTGGAATGAGTTGTGTTTTATCTTGGTTTCAAGATCAGGGTAATTGGGGAAATAAAATATGCAGGAGCTTGTCATTTAGAATTCTGGCTGCAATGTAAGGGCTAGCATGAGTGACCAGCATTTTCAGTGGAGAAGGGGAATTACTCCTTTTATTAATCTGAATACAGGGGGATGCTTTCATCTGATTCACTGGGGAACTCACTACATGTACCCACATCCTTAATGTTTCCAATGCAAGAATGAACAGCAACTCTTCCAGATGGACATCACCCATGAGGATGTCTGGTGGGAAATTTACTTATTACATTGTCTGGGGTCTAGTATGGGATCTGTGATTTGGTCCAATCAGCTATTCTTTTCACCTTGGCATTCACTTCTTACAGGGTCAGAATGCAAATTCCAGGATTGAAAGGCTTGTGCTTGGGTCCTTTGATCCCCAAAGGTATATAAACACAATTGGTGTTTTCAAGAGAATTTCTAGTGATGTTAAGGTTAGAAATCAGACAGCTTGTAGAACTGATAAGCCTCTATTTTGGTTCTGTACCATCAATAAAAATATTATTAGGTTACGTAAGTGAAACTTATGGCAATAAATATAAAAATTGCTCAGCCCATAGGTGCTTTACTTAATTTCTGTCTATCCACATGCATACAAATTTCATAGGTTCTTAGCTCTGTCTTTACGATTTATAATTTACATATTTTATAACTGTATATGTATTTATATCTACAGATGTATATGTAAGCTTATCTATTTATCAACACATAATGCATTATATTATAAAATTGCATGAAATAATATGCTGATAAATTCACTATATATACAAATGGTTAAAATGGAAATGTATAAATGTTTGATTTGTTCTAAAAATAAAACTATTTGGTACTGTATACAGATTTTTAATATTATTACTGAGGTATTTGTCCCCTTTCCTCTGATTTAATATTTATAACTCCCATATAGTGAATGTTTTTATTTTTAATCCTCTGGTGAAGTTACTTGTATAGCTGAGTTAAACTAAATTATATAGAGATTACATGGATGGGCCTGCTCTAATCATAGGAGCTCGTCTTAGTGACTTTTTTGTTACTGCACCCAAAAATCTTGTATTCAGAACATCATGCAACCAAGATTTATTTTAGCTCACAGTTTCAGAAGGTCACAGGCAGTTCATGGGCAGCTGGCTGTGGTAGAAGCACATGGCAGTGCTGTAGGTGGAGAAAAGCTCTCCAGGTCATGGAAGACAGAAAGCCTGTCGGGGAAGAAGAGCTAAAGTACCATATATTCTTCCAGCCATACCTCAGCCCTCTTCCCATTCCAGGCCACATGTCCTGTAATCCACCACACACCTGTAATCCACCACATATTCATGATCCACAGCATTCAAATGTTTGAGGCTTTGGGGGACATTCCATATCAAACTCTTAAAAAAAAAGTCCCGTGGTGATTATATGATTGTAAAAAATATATTTGAAGTTGTTTTTAATGAAACGTGGCTGATTTGAGAAAATAAGTAGCAACATGTCAAGAAATTAAAATTGAAGACTCATGGTTACTTATTCACCAAGTGTCAGCTACCAAGGAAACAGGGATCTTAGTCCTAAACCTACAAGAATCTGAATTATACTCAAAGATTGAGTCAAACTGGAAGCAAATGATAGCAAGTCTTTCTAGATGGAAATGTGTGTAGACTACATAAAACCTTGATTTCATCCATGTAATAGCAAAGATTCCAGTTACACTGTATAAGACTTCTGATTTACATAACTGAAAATTAATAAGCAGATACTATTTAGGCCTCAAACTTCATACTCAATGTTCACGTAATGATATTAAAAAAGTGTTTCAAAATTTTGGACCTCAATTATTTTAGAATTATCTGTGAATGTAGCTTTTATCTAACTAGTGCAAAGTAGTGAAATCAATACAAGGCCCATAACAATATTCAGAAAAATTATATAAGCAGAAGAACTACTGGGGAAGACTGAGCAAGGAAAGCCAAAGATGAGAGTGAGCAAAAAAGCATTATATGAATGTTAAGAGTCTTTATAATATTCACAAAATCTTATCCTTTTCTTATCCACCATTTTTGTGAATTTTTGTAAAGCACATTCAACTGTGAAACTGTTTGATTCAATCTATGTTATTAAGCCATACAATATAATAATTACATCTATTGTCTTTACGGTCATGAAGTAGCTGAGCAAGAGAGGTGGCAAAGGGGAAAATGAACGCTGTTACTAGTGAGGAAGGTTTTATGGTTATGTGTCTCATTTTTAATGTTCAAAAACACAAGCAATAACATTTTTGAGTAGTAAAGTTAAGTTAATTGAAATAAAATGTAAAACGAGTGGCAAAGAGTATAGTTTACTCATGTGAGAGATATCCTTTGAAAAAAGAAGCTGCTCTGAAGAAAAGTGTTTCTAAGTGTGTGCTTTGGTCAATGTGCATGAAATGAAATCTTGTGGAGATTTTATTCTTCTGTCCATAAGCATGGATTATTTTAGCTATCTGTGAACCATAGCATTTGACTGGAATATACTTCCAAACCTGTATGTTCACCTGGTGGAAAAGTTTAAAATGTCAGTTATTTTGCAGTGCCGTATCAATACTTCATGGCTTCTTCAGACACGATAGAGATAACTGTGCCCAGTGTTCCATTTGTTAGTAATTGTGAGTGTGACTTTCTTGAAGTCCCTTATAATGACATGGAGAACTCTGTGGTGCAAGATATAAAAAGCTTTATATAACTGAAACTACTAAAAAGCACTTTAGAAGATGCTTTTAGAAACCTTGACTGGTTTACACTAAAATATTTGGAAAGGAGAAATTATTGATATAATTGAGCATTTAGAAAATGTTGGTTCAATAGCCAACTCATCTTAAGTACAGTTTAATGATCTCTTTTGATTGATTTTATTTTAATTAGTGGCTATATACTAATCAAACCTATCACAGTCATGAAAAACAGAGCCCTAGTAGTGCAGAACTTGCAAATAACGCATATATTAGCACTTATATATGTTGAGAAGTATGTCCAACATAAGAAAATTAATTAATCACATTAAGTTTAAATTTTCTCAACAATAAATAAGATTCCCTAATAGTTTCTACTTGAAGAGGTTGTTGAGGAGATTGCAGGCAAATTAGATCTCATGTGGACACGAAGCTGAGGACTCAACACTTGATGCAGTGCACAATAGCAATATTTATGTATGTACTTCTAAGATGAAAATTTTTACATTTGTGATGTTTTAGAAATAGTAACTTTTAAGGAATTGTTCCTCAGATTTTTAAAACAAAATAGTTTTGTTTATAAGAGGTACCGGTTAGCTGGTTAAGTTGAGCTGCATTCTACAATAACCAGGTGGAATTTTCCCTATCTCACTAAAAAGGAACTGTCTCACCGCTACTTTTACCCATAGCAGCTAATTATAAGTAATAATTTTATCCATGCAGCATCGTGTCTTCATACTGAGAAGTGCAATTGAGTGTAAGACCGTTTCTCCTCTACAAAATTGCTCGTGCACACTTCCACAGCTTGCAGAACTCCAGAGAGGTCAGGGAGACCCACAAAATGAGGTCCCCATGTGGTCGATGTGTGTGAGGCGTAAGTTCCAAGATGAATAGAAAACAAGAAGGTAAATTTTGTGATGATTGGAAGGGGACACGACAATGGAGAAGAATGGAGGTTGGGGAGAGGAAGGAGAGGTAGAAAGGACTGTGAATTTATATGTATCAGTACGAATTCCCCAAGATTAATACATACATTATGTGTCATAATTATATATTAAAATAGCAATTATGAGACAAAATAGCCTTAATTCAAATGAGATAGTAGCCCAAATGTTCAGCTTCTTTGTTCCTCCTTGTTCTAATTCTCTCCTCCTTCTATTTTCTTTTTCCTTAATGAAAATGGTGTATATTAATTGTGTATATTTATTCACAAAATATCCACTCTTTTCAACTTTGGATATTAGTAACATTTCCCTTTTGATCTTTTCTTTGCCACTAGTAAATACACTTACTGTGAAATATTTATAGATCAGTTTTTTTCTTACTAATGGTACCAGTTAATTAGCACAATTGATTAGATCTTGTGGTTACTTTTTTCCTTTTTGAAAAAAATAATATTTTATTTTAGCTTAATGACAACACGATTCAAAGTATTATTCTCAAAGTAAACTTTTAAGAATAGATAATGTCTTAGGATAAAATAATTCTAGGTTACATTGGAAGAGAGATTGGAAAATCTAAAACAAAATAGTGAAAATTTATGATGTATGTTTATATTGTTACACATTTATTAGGTATTTAATTAGCACAGATATTTGAACTTGCATGCTTATTTGAAATATACATGTGATTTATACATCATTAATAAATTTAGAAACCCTGACTTAAATTGGCTTTGATTTTCAATTACTTCAGAAAATATGACACCCATTTTATAATGTCATAATTTATGTTTTAATTACACATATTTTATCTTCATATGTCTGTGTGACTTTTTTTAGAAAGAAACAAATATATTACAAGTATTAGGAAGATTAAAGATTTTATCTCTATAGCAAAATGTGTTTTTATCAACAATTTATTTTTTAGAAGCAATGCTTTCTCACATAGTGTAGTTATATGAATATCTGTGCATTAATAAATTCTCTAAGATGAGAAATATAACCTTATATGTCACTAAATTTTATTAATGTGTTAATAGGTTCAGCGATTTGCCTTTTTTCACAAGAGTTTCAATTTTTGACAAAAGGTTTTATTACAGAATACAATGGATCTAATATTTTATAATTAAATTAATGAAATACAGAAGTACATACATTTACTACTAATATTTTATTTTCATTTTGAATAAATAATTCAAATAATTTGAAACAAGAGTTCACACATTCTATTCCCTGGATAATACTAGTCAAATGGGATTTATTGGAAGGTGGTTGTCACATTACACATCAGTGAGGTTTTTTTACTTCCAACTTATCTTTAAAAAGTCAAATTTCTAAGGTAGTTTGATAATTATAATTCCCAAAAGCCTATGATTTAAAAAGTCAACCCATCATGATATTCTGTATTATAAGGGAAATAATTATATTTGCAAGTTGTTTTAATAACTGGTATACCAGCCACATGAACTTTAAATGGATTCTTCAAGTGTGTTATTCCAAAATGGATACAAACTTCTTCACCACCCTTCTCCCAAGGCTGCTGAGAAAGGTTTGTCCATTTTTTACTGATATGGGTACTGGAATCCAGGAAGAGGAGGTTAATCAGTCACAACAGACTATAGCATACAAGACAGCCTCTATGAAAAATGTTATTTTTACTCATAACTTCCCACAAAGTTCCTTGTATAAACATTATTTTAAATAAAAGCACAAATTAAAAATTAGATATAAAAGAAACTGTGAAGAATGATCTTTTATTTCTTACATAAAAGTGCTTCAACCATTACTTTGAAATAATGATGTCAATTAAAATCCTTTTTTTTCCCCCTGAAAACTGGATTAGTCCTTATAAAATATCCACTTTGGGCTAAAGGCTTCAGAGTGCAGATAAATTAATGTATTTTAAATAAAAAATTTCTGTCTACTGAATTTAAAAGAAAACTACATAATATGACAATAGGATTGCAAGACACGAGGCACGATGACACTTTGATTCACAAGGCAACAGGCATGAGGTCTACGCCACCAGACATATGAATATTGCTTCTCAGTCTTTTGGCTAAGTATATAGCATCTGTTATTTTTACTTCCATATCTTATATGTCCTCTACCTGAAGACAAAAGATGAAATACATTTTGGAGCTGAGAGCTGGAAGAAGAACTTGCTTGGTTGGCCCATTCTACTTATCAAATGGGTATTGCTAAACCTTCAGGAATGCTGCACCCCAATCAATAAACAGGCCTAAGAACAGTAAAATGGGATGCTTTAGTATGCAGAAGGGTCAGTGGCATTGCTAGGTAACCAAAAGCATAGCAATGTCCTTCTATTGCCTGATTTTATACTATGAAAGACAGGTGATTATTGCTGTTATGTTTTTAAACATATGATTATAGTCTCTGTGTCTTCATTCAAATTCTTGATATTCAAAACCACTCAATTTTGTGGTTTTTGTTGTTACTAAGGAAATAGCATATATCTTATGTTTCAAGTGTTTTTTAGATATCTTGTTTCAAATGTTTTAAAACTAATGAAGATACTTTCAACTGAAGTGAAGAGAAATTACACCTAGTTTATTAAAGAAAAAAACAAGATCAATCTCAAATAAATAATATATAAATAACTTTTTCATTTTTAGTGTGGTCAAAGAATATTTTCATGATATTAAAGTAGATTGTTCTATAGTCTTTAAAATTATAGAAGTACAATGCCTGGAAGTAATACTAGGATTTTTTAAAATATCAATTGATTATAAAGACTTGATAGAAACCAGAATAAAAATATTTGCAAAGATTAACTTCACATCTTTGAGATCTCAAATTATGCCTAGTCCCTTTTGACATTCTCTAAGTATTTGCAATGCAAAGTTAAATGAAGAATGTCTATGTGTAATGGAGACTGCTTCCAGGTAAATCATATATTTTAAAGCACACTAAAGAAGAAATGCTGGAAAAATACTGCAGGAGAAAATTGTCACTGTCAGCCTTGTTATCCATATTTGAGATCTAAAATGCACAGTATTTATTCAAACTTTGCAGCACATGAAGTTTTAAGGGATAAGTCTAGCTAACTCCAGATACACTGTGATCAATGGTTTGAGAATTAAAATGCTCATATGAGTATCTACACCTCACTGAGAATGTGGAACAAGCAAAAACCACAAAGTGCAAGGTCAACATCAAGCTTCAGGCATTCATTCGCTGTGCTGACTAATATATTTTATGCTGATTTACTGGTGTGTTGCAACTTCTCTTTTCATTTAATTAGTAGAGGATTTAGAAATGACATTTCCTCCTACAGGTGCTCACTCTTCTGTCCATACATATGAGCTACATAGACTTGGATGGAATTTAACAGAAAAACTGCTGAAAGGAAACTGAGAGGTCCTTGAAAGAAAGCAGAAAATCAATACAGAGCAATACCCTGTAAATTAAATGACTTTTGGGTGGGGTTCCCAAGAGGCATTCAAAAAGGCACGGAGGTGCACAGATTTGGCAGGGCTAAGCCCTTAGCATCTGTATCGGCATCTCTTCATACCTGAAAAAAGGAAAAAATACGAGTTAGATATTAGTCTATAACTATAGCGGATGGTGACACTAGCGAAATAAAAAAAAAAAAAAACACAGGTATTTTGGCGGTCTGAAACAGTTCCTCTTCTGAGAGACAAGAGGCACATTGCAAATACTTCCTCCCCTCCTAAATAAGAGATCAGAATATTCTTAAAGACTATAAGACCTTTCTACATGTGCTTTGGAATTCATGCACATATTGTTGCATGTTGTAATTGCCTAGTACTATAATTAAAAATTTAGCTCATAAAGATTTTTCAGAAGTACATTTTTGGAAAAATATTTGAAATATATGAAAAATGTGTGTAACATGAATCTAAGCTATAAAACTTAAGGAAAACTTGAACACTTATGCAACACAAACGCAAAATAAGTGCTACAGTCACTGAAGCGACATCTGTGTTTCTTCCATGTCAAAAACTTTCAAGTTTCCTGCCATCGTCCTCAGAAAACTAATGTTAATTATTCCCAATTACATGTGCTTTGATTCTTAATAACTTTATCACTAAGCAAGCATCTTTTAAATATACATCATTTTAGAGATAGGATATCACTCTGCAGTCTAAGTTGGTCCTGACCTCACTATGTAGCCCATACTGGCCTTGGACTCATGGAAATCTTCTGTTTCAGCTTCTCAAGTGTTGAGATTACAGGCATGCACCACCATGACCCGTTTCTGTGGTTGTGAAGGATCAAACTCTGGGCCTTCGGCTTGCTAGGCAAGGGCTTTAACTGTGTCATTCCTCCAGGCCCTATATATTATTTTAATTTAGCTGTATCTAGTCACTGTAAATGTTTTCATATTGTGTGAAAATCTCCATGGCTTCAGTTTTTTGATACATTTAGGGCATATTTATGAAGACTCCTGAGGGAGAATTGCAGAATTCTTTTTTTTTTTTTTTTGTCCAAGTATGTTCATCTTCTACTGGTTGTGAAAAAAAAAAATTATGTGGTATTTGGTTGTAAGTGCTTTTTGCTTCAGTAGATTATTTTCATACTAAATTGTTTGACTTGTATATCTATCTGAACTTTGCAAAATATAAAATAAACACTTTAAGGCATGAGGTTACTTAGCAAAAACAGAATGACATTTTAAGGAGTAGAAGAGTTCTACTGAATTAACTAAAATATGTGATTTAAAAGTTCATCCTGACCCAAGTAACAGGAATATTTTGCTGGGCTATTTAAAACTCCAAAAAGAAGTCATTCATGACTGTACATTTCTCCTATAAGTTAGCATAATTCATAGTATTAGTTATTGAGTGCTTTTGTTGGAACTCAAAACTATATCCAAAATTTGTGGTGATTTAAGGAATTGATTTTTTATTATTTCTTTTAAAAGTGTCACTCTAAATTATTGAAATCTTCCTTATAAATCTCAAAGAAGATTATTTTATACTTTTTTTAATAATTATATTCTCTTCTGCTTAAAAATATTCCCTGGAGAATAATTTCTGAGAAATAAGCTTTGGAAAACAAATCATTATTCCTCCAGGATCTATGGAATATTTCATAACACTATGTAGTCGTTCACCTAAAGCCACTCATAAATATTGGAAGGAGCTGCTTTTCACAGGCAGCTCTAGGAGGGAACAGCGAGACAAGCATCCGTCTACAAACACTTTCACGTTATCAACAAAAAAGATAAATGGCAATGCTGATTTCTTTCTAGAAAGGTAGAACAACCGAGCTTGATAAAACTGAACAAAATGAAGTTTTAAATCATCTTATAAATTCTTTCTGCATCTCTACAGACTTAAGGGAACATGCGAATGTTGATTTGTTTGAATATGTTTAGTAAGGTGGGTTAAAGTAAATTGAAAACTAAAACCTATAAAGTGCATTAAAAAGTCCGGAAAGTTGCACTTTTCTGGTAGTAGCTGACTAACTCTTCATAAGCTAAGGAACTTGCACGCCAATTGAAAAGGTAAGAAAAGGCCGCTGGTAGGGCTGTCACAGGCATCCTTCGCCTCTGTGCTGACGTCTCCCGGGGCTACTGTTCATCTGTATTTTAATGTGTTCTGCATCTGTGAGAACTCAGTTTTTCTTCTTTGACTTTATTTCACTAGAGCATTGAGAAGATTTTTTGCCAGCTTTCTAGCAACTAAGATTTGCAGGTGCTCACCTGCCCATAGTCGCCTTTTTACATTGTTATTTTATATTACTAAAATAAGTGTATGATCCAACTAAGGTGAATGTTTAGGGTGGTGATTTTTCTGATAAATGAGAAATAAATTTTCCATGTTTCCAAACCACATATCAAATAGCCCATTGATGAAGAATAGTAGAGGTGATGACAATATTCACTGAATTTTTAAATAAAAATTAAAATAAAAACACATTGTCATTATTCTCCTCAGAGCATTCTTCTTTTCTTCAAACACACCTCATACTGCCACATTGAGAATTTGTCTTTCTCTCCCTTCCTTCCTTCCTTCCTTCCTTCCTTCCTTCCTTCCTTCCTTCCTTCCTTCCTTCCTTTTGTGTTAAGAGGCACCAAGTCAACGCCTTCATAAGTCCCTGGAAAAGTTAGATTTTTTTTTTCAATTTTGGATTTTGATTTTGAGAACAGGTTTTGCTAAGTTTCTTAGTTGTCTGAATGCCCTTGAACTAGCCTCTGCTTCACAGCATTCCAGGATCGCAGGCCTGTGCCACTGAGCCTACCTATTGCCACTTTCTGAATCAGTTTTCAAATTGTCTCTCCTGAATCATTAAATATGGAATCAAAAATACAGTGACAGCTGCTATCAAGTGATATTCAACAGAAAGTCAATTTTATATTTTGGGTGAGTCTTCCCCTTATTTACATGCTCTGGAAAAATGCAAATTCTGACCTTCTTTTCTGGTGGAGAGAAATCCAGTTTTGATTATTTTACTATTATTTACTTATTTACCTATATTGATATAAAGTTCTCTCAGCATTTTCAAGCCATAACTTTGTGATAAACAAATCTATTAACAGCATGATTTTTGGAATTTTTGACAATATTTTCATTCAAAGTATGCAAAGATAATTGGTTCACCTTTTTGTTCAAATCTTTTAAATAATTTATATAGATAAAAAGAGATTTTTATGTCAAGATTCTCTTTCACATTTTTTTTTTTTTTTTTTAGTTTTCATGAATTAAAGTTCACTCACTGGTATGGAGAGTGACTTATGTTTTGAGAAATGCGTAAGTGTCTCCTACACTGGCAGAGCACCTTCTGTTTATACTGAAGAACATTTAAAATTGCCATTTGTTACTTTCATGTAGAATACTGCACTGTATTAGTCTTTCCCAGATAAACTTATGCTCCCTAATAACCTCATCAAAATCACTGTTTTCCTGTTGAAAATACCTAAGGAGTGTCCTGCTTCTGGGCTGTATGTTAGCCATACATGCACGTGTTCTGATTGTGCTTTCTAGATCTATGCACCCATGCTATATGCAGAACTGGAAGGCATCATTGCCAGTGCCTACACGTGCTCCAGAAACTGATTATATGTAGGTACCAGTTTAATAAAAAAGCAGCCACGGAGATATACGTATATATAAAAGAACTTCATGTATCCTTTCTTTTTCTGCTTGCTGTGCTTTGATTCTGGAGTGTTCCCCAAAATGTCAAAAATGTCATGTATTTGAATGTGGTGGGATGACTATGAAATCGTGTGTTGTTGTGTGGTAGAGCCTGCCTGGAAGAGGTGGATGTTTAGGACTGATCAGGAAGGGTTGTGTCAATTTGTTGAGATTGGGGGCAGGGGTGCCTTGTGCAGAGCTTTCGTGTGCGTGCGTGCGTGCGTGTGTGTGTGTGTGTGTGTGTGTGTGTGTGTGCGCGCGTGCTGACTTGAGGGCCAGAAAGAAAGGGAGGGGCATGCATCCTGGGTGTGAGCTGCCCAAATGGCAGCTTGAAATAAATAAATAAATGAAGAAGAAACATGATGCAGCTTCTTCCTGGGACAGCTCTGACTTCCTTTAGACGTTTTCGCTGCGCTTCTGCCTCACTTGGCTTCCTTTTCTTTTCTTTTGGTTTTTCTTTCCATTTTTATTAGTATGCATATTCAACACACAGTGGTTATATTGAGCTTGAGTGGTTTGCACACAGGCATTTCACGGCACTGTTACAATTCCTTCCTTTCCCCGTTTTTGGCCCTCTCTCACCTTCCCATGCCCCCTGACTCCTACTACCACTGCCATTTGTCTCTATAAAATGGCTGTACTTCCGGGTTTCTCGGAGAAGCCCTGTGATATTTACCTTTCTGAGCTGGCTTTCTATTTTCAATGCTGGAAGTAGCTCTTCAGCCTTTGTTTTCGCTTATGAATGGATTTTGCGAGATCTGAAATCATGAGCTAAATAAATCTTTCCCCTCTTCAACTGTGGATGTTGGGTATTTTGTCCCATGAGGAAATAAGTACCTAAGACACTACGCTTTATGGTCCTGGAAATTATTGCTGGTTCTCAGCTCTTCTTCCACTTACAAGCTGCTCCTTCTATCATATTATTAATTTTTGATATTC
Source organism: Ctenodactylus gundi (assembly GCA_004027205.1). NCBI lineage: Eukaryota > Metazoa > Chordata > Mammalia > Rodentia > Ctenodactylidae > Ctenodactylus > Ctenodactylus gundi. Next base: position 165,038 of record PVKB01002222.1, on the reverse strand, counting down.
ACAGATGTTCTGCCCTTAAGCAAAGATGATAATCTCCCTAGGATTCTCAGCTCATCTTAAAATATCTTTGCCAACAATAATCTAATAAACCATAAAAATATGTCCTCAAACAAAACTTAGCTAATGACTTGGATATTGTCATACTGAACTATGTGCAGGGAAACTCCATAGCACAAGTACGTTATTATCATTATAACCTAGGAGCAATTTCATCTAAGTCTGCTCATCTGATTATGTTTAGCACATTAAGCCTACTGTGATTTGTAATTCTAAAATTTAGAAAGTGGAGAGTCTTTTAATAGTCAAATACAAACCACCAATAATCTCTTTGCAATTACTGCATTTCTATTAAGTCCACCATCTAATGTGCTGTCACCAACATTGATTTAATCCCTCTACAATGATTAATAAATTCATATCATCAGCGTTTTTAGTAACCTTCTGTTCACTAATATTCGCCTTTATTGCCTAACCTAAGATACTTGATTAGCTTTATTTCAGTCGTCTTCATCTCCTTTGCCACATGGCCATGTTTTGTTCACTAATTTAGAATGACTAATAAAATATCACTAAAGCTAAAACAAAATCAGATTAAGTTTTTTGATCTCCCCTTAACGTAAAGACATCTCTCTACAATGCTGTTGTGTTTATTAAATTCATTCATCTAAAAGGAAATTTTTTACCATGTATTATATGAGTTAGTTTTAGATTAATACTGGTCACATGTCACTTTAGAAAAACAAATTACGGTTTTCACTTGTATAAAAATATCGTTTATTTTTTAAGGTGATTAGAAATAGATTTTGCTCTTAGTTTAAAAATTAGGTATTGATTTAGTGCATTGTGTATGTGTGTGTGTGTGTGTTTGTGTGTGCACATTAGAAATAAAAGGGCATGTTGCTCTTTACAAATATGGATTGTTTTCCAATTTCTATTCACTGATGGTTTGTAGGCTTTCTCAAATCCAGTTATTATTTTTATGCACAATAGTATACATCAAGGGAGGGATATCAAAATTGTAGCATAGTAAATATTGTTTACAGAACAATAATTATATCTGGAAATCTGGATGTGGTGGCACAAGCCTGTAATCCCACTGCTCAGGAGGCTGAGACAGAAGGATTGTAGTGAATTTGAAGCCAGCCTGGGCTACATAGTCATTTCAGAACCAGCTTGAAGTACAGAATGAGACCCTACCTCAAAGCAAAAAAGAATTGTACCTGGAAAAGAACTGCATGAAACATTTAAGAACTAGATACATACACAATGGAAAAGGAGTGTAGAAAATATTAAAATATTACAACTTCCCAATAGAATAAGTTAAGAAAAGTAGATTTACAATAAAACTGAGGGGGGACAAAAGGTAAAGTGTGTCCCCTGATAGAGGACTTCTTATTTATTATAATGCACTTCATTTTTCAAAGCAATCTATATTTAGGTAAAAATGACAAGATTATATATAGCTCCAATACACCTCATGATCATATCATATTATTAGTATTTTAAATTAACATGAAATATTTATTATAATTATTTTAAGCATGTTGACACATTGTTATTGTGTAAAGTCTATGATTTATTATTTGCTTGATTTGCACCTGGTTCTCTCTGTCTGTTAGAGAATTCTAGTCAATATACGATTATATTTAGTTTTTATATTTCCATGGGCTATTTTTGTCTACAGCAGTTTCTCACTCCTTCATTGTGTTTAATGACTTCGACAGTTTTCCCAATTAACATTTTAAATGCTGCCTAAGTAAGTACTTCAAAGAATAACTCATTTCAAAAAAACTTCACTTCATGATTTCTAGGTTCTGATGATATCAAAGAACTTTATATAAAAAATCAGTCCATTTACAAGTAGAGCGGGTTCAGAGAAAAATAAGATAAAAGCTGGTGGCAATTATAAGCTTCCATAAAGCAATACATTTTTATACCTTCTTTTACATGGCCTTAGGCAATGGGAAGCGATTTAATAACTTGTGTCTGGTGAGCTCTTTGTTTATTGTACAGAACAATTCTAGTTTCCATAAGAACACAACTGTGTTGGCTCGCTATCTTTTTAATGTTTTTTCCTTTTTTTCTGGTGAAATCAAACAACTAAAGTGAAATGCGGACAGCTTCGGGAATCCAGTTCTACTGCTGCTTCTTCACTTCATCTATCTATGAGAGCTGGTTCATTGTCCTTGATCTTCACTTTTTAAAGAATTGCAAGAAATCAATAAATTATATATAGTGTGTAATGTTGAGTGGAATTATTTATTTTTGGCAAGGAAATTGTTAAATTGTTGTCTGAATGACACATCGAACTCACTTGTCCATCAGTAAAAACAAATTTGTAAGTTCCTGCAGGGCAGGCATGCAAAAAAGAACAATGGCCTCCTTCCAGGAAGACTAGAGTTCCATGGTTCAATCGCATGCATTCCAGACAGAAGTATTTATTGAGTACCTACTTTAGTTTAACCTGGGGCAGCTTTAAAATAAAGATTAGGGATGGGAGGAATAGCAGAGCTATTAGGGCTCTGTCCAGCAAGGGACAGGCCCTGAGTTTGACACCCCCCTCACAACATAAACTAGGAACAGTAGCACAAGTCTTTAATCCCAGCAATTGAGAGGCTGAGGCAGTAGGATTGCCATATGTTTGAGGCCAGTCTGGGCTACATAGTGAGTTCCAGATCAAATTGGACTACAGAGTGATATCTTTACTCAAAAAGAATTTAGTTGTCTTGAGGAACCTTGCACCTGGTAGAAAAGTCAGAAATTATTTTAAATTTTATGTATTTTATATAGAAACCTGTATTGGTTGCTAAAGATAAAATGTTGTGTGAAGTGCCCACACACCATCTATAAGAGCTCTATTCTGAAGTCACACCTAACATTGTATTCATTTATTTATTTGTGTATTTATTTTTGTTGAGACAAAATCTGGATCAATAGTCCTGGCTGACCCTGATTATACTGCATAGCTCAAGATGATTGCAAATTTAGGTATTCCTCTTATTTCAATATTCTTGTTTCAGCCTAGTATTGAAATTACACACACCCATTATCAGATCTGGTTTCTCTGGTGCTGGAGTATCAAACCAAGGGCCTTGTGCTTGCTAGTCAAACAAGTTAACCACTGTGCTATGTCGCCAGCCCCACACCTGACACTAATAATACAAAAGAAAAACGTTCCCTTCAGATATCCCCATAAGTTAAATCCATCTGCCCTTCATGGTTTGGTGCCAGAATGTTTCTGGGATGAAAATCAAAGTTGTCTGCTTGAGTTTTGTCCAAGAAGAGGTTTTGCAGTGCAGATGGCACACCCGCGCAGTAGCCTGGTGTTCATCCCATTGCCATCCTGAAAAATGAGCACAGAAAGAAAAAAAAAATGAAATCTGATTAGCAAGCCTTTTTTAAACAGATGTTATACCCAATATAAATTATTCTTTCAGAATGTCTAACATATGCCAAAGTATTTAACACAGATTAACTGCATGAACTTGCATGCTATTACCAAACTTTCTGAGTGTGAAAATGGCTTGATGCGTTTTCACAGCTCTAATCAAAAGATATAAGAAAATGTGTAATTGTAATTCAAAATTAAAAAAACTATAGATAAAAACTTATTATAATATTTGTGAAGATATAAGACATTTGTTATTTTTCTGTCATTTTCTTCCATATTGAAGGAGTGTCAATGTTGCAAATGCTATCTAGAATTAATATACTTTGCATTAAAAAGAATTCTATACACCAGACATTTCATAAGTATTGCTCACATCACTTTTGTGCACTTTTAATATTCTTCTGATTGTCTCATAGTATAGACTGGTAAGATCTAGATTTCAGATTTTCCCTAAAAGGTGTATTTTTGTATTATTTCTTTGTTGCATGTGTTCAAATTTAAGATTTGGTAGCTGCAACATTAGAGAATTTAAACACAATAATGAAAACAATGTTTTTTGAAGTGACTTATCTTTTACTGGCATAGCTTTATTTGTCATCTTAAATGAGATTTTGGATAGAGAGAATGAAAACTTTCTTATATTAATATTTGTATCTTTTCATATTTTTGACATTAACTTCTTATTTTTGAAAACATAAGCTTTGAAAGAGCCACACACATCAGCTGGCTGTGAGCCTCACATATTAGGTTTTTTGTTATTACTGCTTCTGAGATAATTTCTAATTTTTGATTCTGCCTTTAACTTAAAAAGTTTATCTTTACTCACTCATTTTTTCTATATATTTCTTTTATTTTTAAAGAAAATCAAATATTAAAAATATATCAGATTTATATTGCTTACATATAAAACTTGGATTGAGTCTGATAAGGTTAGAGTCACCATGGTAACAGAAGTCTACTCTTTAAACAATTTCTATCTTAAAGGTTCTTCTATTTAGACTAAGTGAGATTTTTCTAAATAGGACTCAGAGAGGTATACTATTGGAAATTAATATGCATGTAATGATGTATGTCAAAATCAGTCATTAGGAGTAATTTTGGCATATGGAAGTTTATTAAGAATGTTGCAATATGACTTTCAAAACTATAATATGTCCCAATAACCAGGCAAATGTGGGGAAATGTAAACTGAAAAAGCCTTCACAAAAAAGAATCCTCATAGTACTGGTGCTAACAAAACTATATTTTGGACTTAGAAATAAATATAAAAATGTAAAATAAGTTTTAATTGAGATAATAATTTTTCACATATAATTTTCATTTTTTCCTGACATTTTAGGATATGGACAGCGTAACTAAAATACAATTTTGGATTTTTACATTTCTATTTTTTTATTTCAAGAAAGCTTACTTTTAATCTACTATCCAGTTGCATTGGAAGATTGTGCTAAGCAACCCTGAAAAGACTGTTTTTTACTCATGATGGTCTGTTTGTTTGTTTTTTGCCCCTTGGGAAAATACAGAGCTTTTCTCTGGGACAAAAAATAGACATTCAACTATGGCTCTATCACATACTACCTGGCCAATTGAAAAAATCACTCAGCTTTTCTGCTTCTATATTTCATAACCTTCAATGTCTAGACAGGGATACCAACTATCTGCTTACTCCATTATTGCATCCAATAAAAGTAAATATGACAGGTATGTGGTCAGTTTGTATTGTCACAGCAAAATCTCATATGCTGATGGTGTAAATAGCAGATATTTACATTTTAATAGTTCTGGAGTCTGGAAGTTTAAGATCAAGATGCCTGCCACAAGAAATCTCTAGAGCATCTCTTGCAACTCAAAAACCTCTGGCCAGTGACCTACCGCCAGAGGCCATCTCTCTCATGAGCAAAAATATGTGTTGCTCTGCATCCATCTCCACTCACAGCTGTGCAATCTGGTGTGAGCTAAAGATATGGACTTTAAGGTGGTTGACGATTTTAATCCCATGTTCCGGCTCCTCCGGCACATCAGCCAGCAGTTTTCATCCAGTCAGCATTTCCTTCTGGTTAATGTCATTTGTAGACACAATCAGAGGCAACTCCCTTGGCCCAAATTGTGAGAACAGAATTCTGACCAGTCACTAAATCTCCTCCATCTGTGCATGTATTGACACAAAAAGACCAGGTCAGTTTTCTGAAGTGTAATCATTCGAAAACTGAATAGTTCTGCAACTGTGGGCTGAGTTGGTAACAGAAGTATACATAGTGTATACTCATGCACAGCCTGAATTACATATCAGTGCAAATAACAGACATCGTTGTCTTGCAGTCACCATTGGAGTGCTCATCTTCCTTGAGTGACTCTGTCACAGTGACTCTGAGACTTCTGAGACAAAACTTGCGTTAGTAATTGTACATGCAACAGCTTTTCATTAATAAGAGTAAAATGTTACTGTATCAATAATAAAGACTACGTGAGTGAACAAAGGTCACTGTAACTCTGAATCAGGCAGGACAGGCAGGGGTGAGCAAGAGAATGGCAGAATATTAGCTAATGTCTGAAGGCACAGGATTTAGATGGGAGAGGTTTATCCATAGTATCCAAAATATTCTTTTAGATCAGCCTGTGTCGACGAGGTTTTCTCCAATGCTTTCCAGGGTCTCCTGGAAAAATGGTTCCTTCTTCCTCTTAGTTAAGCTTATAAATCATTAAAAAAGGAAATGGTACGCAGTTCCAGGAGGGGAGGAGGGAGCCAAACTCCACCACCTGTCGGATCAGCAGCAGCCTCAAAGCCTAACAGAAGCGCCCTGACAGGAGGTGGGGCATTGCTCTTCTCTCCCCTTCTGCTTGCAGATCGTTTGTCTCCACAGCCTGGTCCTCCACCGGAGGACCTCGCAACGGAGCTGGGCCCTGCCCTGGAAACGACTGGCAGGCAGTGCAGTTTCTCAGAGTAACTAGTCAAGCTAAGCAACAAACACACATGCCACTTTATTTTTATTTTATAATTTATTCAACTAAAATAGACTATACCATTTGAAAATTGACTATTTCACATTTTTCAATTGTTGCTTTAAGAAAAGTGATTGTAATTTCATTGGGATAGTATATTTTAGATAAAGTTTCTTTTTCTAAACTGAACTATAGTCAATAATTGCAATTAGCTGTATATGTGTGTAAGCTCCCACACTTCTGGGTTAAGTGACTGTAATGCTTCCTGTTCAGTTCATGACCTAGATTCACAATCATTCTCCCTTTGACTAAGATTCTGGTTCATGGCAGGTTATGCAACAGAGGGTTTTGTTTTTATGTGTAGTTCATAAATAAGAGAGTTGTCCATGAGGGAAATGGCTGTGCTTTCTCTACTGGAGACTAACGCTCCATCCCCAGCATCACTCCATGGAACAGATTGGTGGTAAATGTGTCATCGGGGATAAATTCTAAGTAGGGTACACAATACTACAGAAGAAAAAAAATAAACAATTTTGACTTAAGAGGAATGTTTTTCTACTCACTGATGTGAACATACTCAAAATTAAGCCATGTATTTATGCAGAATTACTTAGAATTATCTACTCAGATGAATAGTATTTTTTACATATCTCTGACCTTGAGAAAATAACTTTCTCGTCCTTGAGAAGTGAATCTAAGTAGGATTCAGCAATAGACATAATGTGACAACGTGTAATATGATAGAAGCTTGGTGACAATAAATGGCTCTGGAAAAAATTAATTTGAGGGTTAATGAATCATTGTAAGCTTTCCATCAGGAGGTAAAGACCATGCCCTTGTGGCTCCTTTGGAAAGTGACAAGCAAGTATATGTTAGAAAACAGATGAACCTTTTGATACTGAAATAAAAGGATATAAATATTTCAATATATAAAAAGAACACATGATAGAGTTTCCTCTGTAGTATCTCAGGTCATACTTTAAAAATTATTTTAGTGGATATTTTACCTGAACAAAAAATTGATCATTTCACCTCGTTTTTCTTCCTACTTTTCTCCTCGTGGGTTTATTAGGGAAGATGTCATATTAAACCATATTGGAAGTATGCCAGGAGATTCATGTATTTTGTGGTCCTGAAAGTCGTTTTCCACATTATACCATGTTGATGCATTTTTCCTTGAGTGCTCCTCACGTTTGAATATTTGTAGCACTTTCTGCGCGCAGTATTCATAACATTTAGGAAGGTTATAACCCAGTCAACATTTGTGTAACCCGGCTTTTCTCTCAGACTATCGCTCTTTTACAAACTCATAGTGTTTATATTACTCATTTTTAAATGTTTTTAAATGTTTCCTTATTTAGTCAGCAGATTGATAAGGAAAAGATGGCCATATGTTCTCTAAATTGAGAAAGGATTTTGTAGGAAATCAAAATAGAAAGGGATATATTTTTAATTAATTTCAAATAAGTTCTTTTAAGATAAAAAGAAGAAAACTTCCTAACGGTAGAATATCTTGTGGCAAAAATATTTTTTCAAATCACATGAAATGGTTAATCACACATTTGAAAAACTTCATAGTATCTTGTACCAAGTGGTGTGCTTACTCAGACCTCTTTTTTAGTGGGGTAATAAGCTTTTTGATCTAAGTAATACAATATATTTCAGACAACTATTTATTGGCCTTAGAACAATTTTAGGACTGAAAATAGTTAATATGTGAAGACACTTAGCCCTAAAAGGACAGTATTTTTTGTTCTCTTTTGTCTAAAACTTGAACTGATTTTAATAAATCACAGAAATAATTTGTATATAAAATTAGGTACTTAGTGTATATATTTAAGAAGTGTAATTTAGTATTGTATCTAGTAATTAGATAGGAAAATTCATGTAAATATAAATGTAGATACATGCATAAATAATAAAATATGATATTTATCTTTCACCCTGGAATTTTGTATTCACCAGCATTTCTGTCTCTGGAACAAAAATGTTTGAATGATTTATGTTAAAGGAGAAAAGATTTATTTGGCTTAGATTCAGAAGGTTCAGTCCATAATCACCTGTTTCTGTGGGGAAAAGGCCAGGCTGAGGGACCTGGGGAAGGAGCAGTATGACAGTCCGGGGATAAAATGAAGGACAAAGCCAGGAAGCTGGACATCCTCTCAATGGCATGCCCCTACTGGGTCCCCGCCACCTCACCTTGACCTGACCTCCTAATAGCATATCCAGCCTTCTCAGATGGCAGAAACTTCGTGGAGAAAGGGCAGGATGCAGCAGATCAGAGATGTCTAGTTCCTGAGAAACTGAGGAAGAAGCGGTGTTAGGTAGGATGGGCTGAAGAATTACTTGTGAACCTCAAGGTTACACCCTCTCGTGATCCACACAAACACAGTCTCCACTGTACTCCACTGGGGCAAGCCCAAAAATCAATCAAATTGACACTGCCATTCTAACTTCCGCAAGCCCCTCTAATTTAATCGTCTTTCAAAAGCACTGTCTCTGAATACTTAAGACATTTGGAAGATATTTTAGATTTAATCTATCATACACTTGATCATAGGTTATTTTGAAAGTTCACACTATGTAACAGTTATGACATAATCTTATTACATATTTAATGTAAGTTTTTATAGCAAATAAAAATAATTTTTGTTTTTCCTGACCACAATTTGACAGTATATTGACATTTTGACACCAACTGGCTGGTGGATATTCATGGTTAAGTTATGAATGCTGATCCAGTGATCTCACTTTCATATAGTCGTATGGACAAAGTTAAAAAAATGGAGTATCATCTTTTGAATATTCCAATTTTTATTGGAGCTAAAAATGTTCCCAGAAATACATCTTAATGAGAATCTCATTATCCTTTAAGACGTTCCTTCAAATCTCTCAATCTTCTTTAAAATCAGATTTCTATTATTCATTGGAAATGGAATCGCTCTGCTCCTGAATTAAAAATCAATCTTGAATTAAAAACGATCCCTTAGAGAGTAAGTGGTTTTATCCTAAAACTATTTTGTCTTAAATCCTGATACGTGCTACCAGTCAGTAATGTTAGCGATGGGTCATAAGTTCAGAGCTTCTGCACTGGATATATGTATACAAATGATTTAATCATGTAGATATTGTTTCTTACAGTAACATACAATGAAGTGATTTTACTTATATCAGGCTTGATATTTCAGATTTAGTGAACCCAGGATGTTAGACAATGTCTAACACACCTTCATTTTCAAAGATCACATATCCCCAGACTCAACCAATGTTGTACTGAAAATATTCAGAACTAAATGTAATCTGTACAATATTTTCTTGTTTTTATTTCTTAAAAATGCCTTTTAACAGCTGCTCACAAAGTCTTTGCATATAGTGAAGCATTATGTGTAACTTGAAGAAGATATTCAGGCAAATAAACATAGATTGTTTGAAAACATGATTCCAAAAAATAAAAGGGATGTGAGAATTTATGAATTTAGTATCCTCAGGAGTTCTGGACTCAATTCTCCATGGATACTCAGTGGCAACTCAAAGAGACAATTCACACAAATATGTAAAAAAAGATAACAATCAAGAGGAATAAAATATCTCTTAAAGCAATATATGAAGAAAAATAAATAATGTGATAGCTAAATTTATATGTCACCTGCACTGGTACATGGGATCTCTAGGAACTTGTTTAAATATTATTTCTACATACGTTTCTGGAGACATTTCCAGAAAAATATTTGTTTCGATTAGTGAATTCAACAAATCAAATAGAACTTTCCAAGTTTGTGAGCTTCCTCCAATCTGTTCAGGAAGTGAATACAACATAACAATGAGCAAAGATTGCATTACATTTCTCTGCTTGACTGTGTCAACCTAGAAATTGATCTTTGTTTGCCCTCTTAGCTCCTTTGCTTAGGCTCTAAGGTCTATATTGGAATCAATGCCATTAGTTTCCTATATCCCAGGCCTTTCAGCTCCACCACTAGTTTTCTGGTTCTCTGGCTCTCAGGGAGGGACCATGGGGATGCCTAATTTGATATATGAATATAAACTCAAAAAAATAAATATTCTTAAACTAAAATGGTTAAACATGACATATTGTCTATGAGAGGCATAATTTAGATCTTGATATGTAACAAAGTTTAATCAGATGAAAAGTGGCATGCAGCCATTAAAAATAATTAAAGTGTATACATTGATATCAGAAAATAAAGATGCTATAAAAGATATTAATTATGGTTTCAAAAGAACTATTTTATGATGGGAAAATTAACTATTTATAGAGGCGTAATTATCCCAGCACAAGTTCATCCAATGCAAGAGATTCTCAGTATGTTTTCTAAAAGTTACACGATCCTAGTGGAAATAAAAGGCATACTTAGAATTATAGATCTCTCAATTAACAATTGAATAATTAGATATAAAGGCTAGGTGATACAAAAGTTGAACAAAACCATTATTAATATTTTCTAAATTATATACTTAATACTTGTAGAACACATGCAATTAAGCTGGAACAGATGTTGAGCCATGGAATTTTTTTCGAGAAACATAAATGATTGGAATTTAGAGATGAGGTTCACAAGGTAAAGAAATACAAGATAATACTAAAATTTCTTGTGTTTTTTATAATTACAACCAAAAATGGAGAAATATAATGAGTAATTATTTTTTAAAATAACAGTATAGTAGTTATGAATAAGAATGGACCTAACAAATGATAAATAAAAAATCTAATAAAATTGTATAAGTTTGGATATAAAAATTTCTAATAAAATACCATTTGAAGTTCAAAGAATTTAAAGATATTTCAAAGTCATCTGTAACTCTAATCAAAACTCTAATGTAACTCTAATCAAAACTCCTAATATATGTTATAAAATAAAAAAATTGACTCTAAATTTTATAGCAGGTACAAAGGAAGAAAATTAACCAAAAATCTCATGGAAAAGGAACACATAGTTGAAGAATTCACATTTATAAATTAAAGATTTAAAGAACTAATAACTAAGAAAAGTTAATATTACAATTTGACAAATAATGAAAGTAAAATTGGGGACACAGGAAAAAAAGCACACAAACATAAGTCATTAGAATTTATGTAAAATTAAAACTTATCAAAAAGTATCTCATGGTGTATACAAAATAATGCAAATGAATTTACTGGTATATGTATGTAAGAAAATACTTACTGAGAGAAAGTCTTGCTAATTTCAGGCCTACATATTCAAACAAAAATATTTTAATAATGCATGAATATTTATCTTACTAGTGCATCACTTAAGCCGAATATAACAACCAGTTATACTGTATATAATGTTTACGTTGACTTACGTGTACATGCATATCATTTAATCACTCTCACCAAGCATGTCCCCCCTCTATCAATCCTTTCCACCTTTTATTTCTTCCCTCTTCTCTACCAGTGTTCCCAGCAAAATACTTTTCAAGACTGCTCATAGAATTAAAGAATGCTTATAGACCTATAAAATAATAACACGAGTGATTTTATCACAATCTATCAGTACAATTTGTTAAGGAGTGAATATTTTCATACTTCTGGGTCTTACTGTGAATTTTTTAAGATAAGAATTATATTGAGTTCTACAATATGTATGCATTATTTGTGCTACTACCATTATGAGATCACTTTTGCATTGAGAGGAGAGAGCCCATTGACAAAGGCCTTCATGTATATCCATAATTGTATATAATTTGTGTCTAAATCATTGAGATAGAGATCTTTACTGATTATTCTCTACTTTCCCAGTTATAAGGGATTTAATTTACCTCCATCTGCATATGAAACATTATTTCACATTGAATTTTTTAATGTCTAATGCATAACTTTTTAGAATAAGTCCTTTATAACTTGATATTTTTCTGTGACATATCACTGGCACATATCACCTTTTTATTTTTCTTGGCTGGTCACTGAGAGTTCCCCAGTGGTTTGACAGGAAGACATAATCAAATCTTCACTGTCAAGATAGCTTCAAGTGCATACTTAAACTTTTTAATCACACAACTATATATTTATGATTAAGTAAGGGCTTAAAATTTATTTTTGCTAAAACGTTAGACTAAGATCATGCAACACACCTGTAGGGCGATGGAAGATCAGGAGCCTGATGTGGTGTTTTGAGTTGGTTTCAAGACCCATGGAGAAAGAATCTCAAACAACCAGACTAAAGTTGAAAGAAAGAAATATTCATGTTTAAGTGCAAATACATGTAAACACATATGAGTATAGATATTCACGTTCTATGTCTATGTACATATATTTTAATAAAGCCCTTCAATATTTACACTGTAATAGCTAATGCTAGATTTTTTACGCAAGAATTAAAATTACCTGGATGACTTTGAGGAGTTTGTTACCCTTCTGTGAATAGTACATAAAATGAAGTTGAAGTGTGTTTGTCCACGCTATGTCACGCTGCTCTTGATAGGAAGCAACAAAGTACAAAACGAAACTACATGTAATAGAAACATTCTCACTTACTACTGTAATTATACTCACCAAAGCAATTGTGCGTATGAGAAAATAACAGATTGTCAGAAACACCTCAGTGAGGAAGGTGTTGGGAGCTTTGCAGGAGAACTGTGGGCTTTCTGACACCGTGGAAAGGCCAATATTGAAATTGTTGATCAGCGGAGACAAGGCATTCTTTCACATGGGAGAACACTGAAATTTACAAGAAGAAACACAATAGTCAAGTTGAACATAAATAAACTTTAGTCACTTTTGAGAGTTCTTAACATTGCTCTTCATTTGCACCAGTGGTTTCAATGATGATTATTTATTTATTTGTATTCATATCTATTTTTGTGTACAGATTACAATGGGAAAAATAATATTCAGTCAATTGAGTTTGTGTATCCAATAAATTAAGGCACAAGGACAAAAAAGGAAAATAAAAATTGAGTATGCAGGTATATAGAAGAAATGAATTTCATCTTAGGAACTCAGAAGGCAGAATATTCAGATTAAAAAACCGGTAAGATATTTGACATTCATGAGAAGTGATACATTCTGACTAAAGCTTGTAACATACAATCCTTAGAACATACACTAACTGTGTATATATGTATAGTACAAATAACATATAGAATGCATCATAGGGAAATTATGTATTTAATATCTTTGAATTTTATAAAAAAGAATGTAGACTGTACACTAACTTTGACATTAAAGGAAAACATGGATACTCTTTTCTTCAATATAATTTATAATAATCTAGTTATTGGGATCCTTTGTTTTTAAGTGTGTTCCAATTTTCTTTGTGATTTATCTTTTTCTCTACTGAATTTTACGTGTATGCTTCAATGATATTAAATGCATCCTCAGTGTTTTAAAGCCATCTCCAGTATCTAGCATCAGAACCCTAATTAACTTACAAAACTAAAACTCTATATCCGTTCAAGACTAATTCCCTTTCTCCTCCTCAGGCCCCACCACAACTATTCCTTCTGTCTCTCTCATCTTGATTATGTTAGGACTTTCCTGTTAGTGGAATCATACAGTGTTTGTGTCTTTGTTTGAGTGTGTGAGCATGTGCCTGTGTGTGTAGATGTAACTTGGCTCACTTAGCATGATATCTTTTAAGTTTATCCTGCTGCAAGTGCCACACTTTTCTCCCATTTAAATTTTGAATAAGATTTTGTTTTATCTGCCAGTACCTATCAATCTATCTACTTATCAAATTTTCTCTCTACCCATTTATTTTCATATCCATCATCTTTCCTTCACTTACCTACCAACCAATCCATATATCAAGTTTCATGCCTAGCAGTTCATTCTTTAATGAACATTGTGTTACTTTTACATTTGCAGTGTTAGGAATAATTTTGAAGAATATATATATATATATATATATATATATATATATATATATATATATATATATATATATATTTGAGGCACTGCTAGAAGTTCTTTTTGGTAGGTACCCCAAACAACAGTGCCAGTTTTTATGGAAATTGTAATTTTGATATTTTTTGAAAAAACAGTCATGCTGTGTTCTATGGAGACTATATTATTTTACACTCCTACCCACAAAGGTTAATTTCCAAGTTCACAAATCCTCACCAATGCATCTTGTGGTTTACTGTTTTAGTAAACAGTAAACCCTCCCTACCCTACCTGGTAGAGATGCCTTTACATTGACCTATTAATTTCAATTTTGAAATTATTACTGATGTGGAACATCTAGTCATGTGCTTCTTTCTGTTTGATACACAAAAAATATCATAAATTTCAATTTGTTCTTTTATTGCCTATGCCTTTAGTGTGATTGTGTATCGAAGATCTTACAAAATCAATGTCAAGATTTTGCTCTGTAGTTTTATTCTAGGTTTTTAAAAGTGTTAGACATCATATTTAAGCGTTTGACCCCTTATGAACTAATTTTAGTATGTAATAATATGTATTAATTTAGCTACATTATTTTGCATATGAATATTATATGGTTTTTTCTAAGTCATTTATTGAAAATATTGACTTTTTTCATACAATGGTTGTAAATTATAAGCAAGGCATTATTTGTCAGCACTAAGTTATATGCCATTGATTTTATGTCTAATTTCATGATTACAAAAGTTGGTTTAATTACTGTACATTTGTAGCAATTTCTGAAATCTGGAAGTACACAGTACCCACTTTTTTATGATTCAGGACTTCTTTTCTGGAGAGAGATATGTGTTTATATTTCATGTGAACTAAAATTTTTTTTATCCTCTGCAAAAATTTGGAGATTTAAATTGATATTTATTTGAATCTGTGGACAGATTTAGGCAACATTAGCATTTTTATAACATGAATTCTTCCAATCTAGGAGCATAGAATATGTTTCCATTTACTTAGATAATTTTAATTACCTAAATAATTAATATAGTTTCTGTTTTGTCATGCAAGACATTTCCCTCTTTAGTTAATCTTTCTGTATTTTATTGTTTTGTGCTAGTTAAGTAGATTTAATTTCTAATTTTATTTGTGCACTGTTAGATAATCCAAATGTATCTTTAAAAAATATTTTTAACTACTGCTTTGTTGAATTCTCCTATTAGATCACAAATTTATATTGTTGTTTTTCTGATGTATCACTTTATTATGCTGGGTTTGTACGTATTTGTAAGTTATTTTGTGTGTAAAATTACTCACAAAACTATGTCAAATTAAAACCATATTTCTCTACATTGCTTACTTCGTGGAAAAAAATGCACTAATTTCATTCTTACAATAACATTAGCTTGTGTAAATGTTCTTGCATTTGGCTTTATTGAGATTGGTGTTCTTCATATAGCTTTGCTTTACGGCCTAGAACGCCCTGAGAAACCTTGCAGAACACGTTTCTCTATTTTCTTCCTGCAGGTCTAAATAAAATTAGTTCCAGAGCAATATGTTTCTTTCGATCTCTCTCTCTCTCTCTCTCTCTCTCTCTCTCTCTCTCTCTCTCTCTCTCTGAACAAAGTCTTGTTCTGTAGCCCAGGCTGGAGTTCAGCTCACTAGGGAGCACAGGCTGGCCTTGGATTCCCGTCAGTTCTCCTGTCTCAGCCTCCCAAGTGCTGGGATTACAGGCGAGTGTTATAACGCCCAGTTCATGTCGTGTTCGGGAATCAAAATTGGGTACTTAGCCTGCTAGGCAAGCACTTTAACCTCTGAGCCATTCCTCCAGCCATCTCTCTCGTTTCTGTAGGGCATGTTTTGTTGAAAGAAAACTAAATTTAAATTTACAGGTGTGTTTTTGTGTTGTCCGTGTATGCTGTGTGTGTGTGTGTGTGTGTGTGTGTGTGTGTGTGTGTGTGTGTGTGCGACCACTGTAAAGAAATTAATCTGTTGCTTTTGGGCCTATATTTTGAAACCTACATCAGCACCAATGATCAGTATTACATATAAATTTAAGATTTTTTCCGGTTTTATGTTTGTGCCTCTTCTTTGCTATACGTATGATTTCTTTCTAATGTGACTTTGTGACTGCTTTTGAATATTATATTTATATTTTAAAAACCTTGTTTGGAGAAAGAAGAACAAAACAAATGGAAGAATGAAAAAGAATTTTTATTAGCTCTCGAGTAACTTCAGCCTGGGCAGAAGGCGGAGGCTCCTGGCCTCAAGAGATAGGTACAGTGAGGTTGTCCACATGCCAAGTGCAGCCTCCGCAATCCGGATTGGCAATCAGAGACTGAGCCATGGGATCCTGATAGTCTGAGAACAGATACTATTAGCCAAACGTACCTCTTCATAATTGTAAACATTTTATCACCGTATAAGCCGCAAGGTAGGTAACAGTCACTATACTGAGAGCAACAATTCAACATTTTTACATATTTTTATCCAAGTTTTTAATTCTAAGTAAAAGACTAGAAAATAGAATTCAGCACACTTTTTAAAAGATCATACACCATGATCAAGTTGGCTTCATTCATGGTATCCAAGAATGCGTCGATATGTGTAAATCAATTATGTAATCTACTACATAAATAAAAATCATATGATCATTTCAATAAATGAGGAAAAGGCCTTTGACAAAATCCAGCATTCACTCACTGATAGAGGACATCTTTGTGAAACCTCCTGCTAATATTGTATTAAGTCAGGAAAATTGAAAGTATTTCCCCATAACCAGAAACACAAGTTTGTCCACTTTCATTTTATACAATTGTTATTATATAAATTTCACTTTCATTTTATACCAAACTTAGCAGATAAAAACTGTAATATTTAAGTTACATATATTTGAAACAAATTTTTAAACAAAAGTATCACTCATTATATGTACTTGTCACTGTTAATTTTTTCTTAGGCATGAAATATATATTTTGTATAATTCTTTTTTATGAAACATTTTATTATTATCTTAAAAAGAATCTCTGTTATTTTATGTTAAAGTAGCATATTGATTCTGATGCTACTTTTTCCCACCATATGCTGTTTCTGAAAAATAAATTTGAACAGTTATTCAAGTATACCTTTTTCTTGTATGAATGCATTTTTTGTGTATGCCTATTCAAGATATCATGTCTAGTTTTTGATGTAATCAGCTTGATATGTTATGCCTTATTTATTTGCATCAATTTTTATCTTTTTGATCCTCCCTATCTAAATTTAGGTTTTTCAAAATTTGACATGCCTTGTAGGTGTTATCTCACAACAATTTTATTTCCCTTATCTATGTCTGTGTCTCTAACTACATCTATTGACGCGTTTTCATATCATCTCACGATTATTTAATATTGTGTTCATTATTATTTTCAATCTTACTCATCTTTTACAGTTTCTATATAATGTGGATCTATTGAAGTACATTCATTGCTGGTTGTTTTTGTATCACCTCTAATCTGATACAAGACTGTTCAAGAGCTTTGTTTTGCTGCATATCATCTTTTTCTTCTTTAATCTCTGCTTTCCTAAGAAACATCCTAACCATTTTCAGTTATATCCTTGGGTATGATTGGAGTACTAATTCCAATAATCCACCACCGGACTGGGCCCCTTTCATAATATTTTTCTAAAGTATGGGTCACATTTGTTTTTCATTCTTATCTATAGTAATTTTGAATTTATTATAGATATTACTAAGTTATAATTTGATGACATCTGCTTTTTGAAGATACCAATAGTGATTATGATTTTAATCTAGCAGGAGATAGTCTATGAATATTGTAAATAAATATCTCAAGTTAGTTATATTATTGCAACTGTGTGCTTGGGGTGTGACCGTAGATACACATCTCAAAGGTTTAACAAACATCTGGGTAAAGTCTGTAAAAAGAAAGAGATTTTAAATATGTATAATCTTTCTTTTTTCCCAAGGTTTGTCTGTTTTTTCAATATTCCAAATTTAGTCCTTTGGAGCTAAAAGTAAAGGATTCCTGATTCTCCATGTAAAATGTAGCTACCATACTTAGAATACTTGACTCCTCCTCACTTTTGAATAAAAAGCATAATAAATTGTTCAATTCCTACTTGATCTCTAGTAATGAGTGGACCACTATTCTTGAACAAATAACACTAATGAATGGACACTATTCTTCTAATACTTGCCTGTTTCTGATCAATTTCCAGGATCCATTCAACTAGGAGATTTTCTTTTCTTATAATATGTAGTGATTTGTAGTGGGGACTATTTGAACTATATTAGTAGCTATTCAAAACCTTACCAGGAAAGTGAATATTAATTATGTGCCAGAAAGAAAACAATTGCTAAGATGTTGAGAAATCATAAATTCAATATATATCTTCCATAGTTTTAATATGTAAGTCTACATAATCATTACGAAGCTGTCTTTTCACTCCCAATACCCTATTTTGGGACTGACAGTATTTATTGAACACCTCAGTTGTAATTGGTCAAAATTTCCTGAACTTGTGGTGTTTTATTTTCATTTCATTTGAACCCTGTAGGCATAACACAAGACAGGTACGACAGCATTTTTTTTTTTCATTTCCCCATTAACTTACGTTGTTAAATTCAACTGCTTCAAGGTGAAGCTCTTGCTCCAATATTTATGAAAGTCATATCACTGCAGAGTCCATTACAGGGACGGATGCTGCCAGATTACAGTTTTGGAGATATAACATTTACAGCCTGAGGCTTTTATTTAAACTCCAGGACCAACTAAATTGACATGATCACTATCTTTGAAACATGCTTATGATTTTCTATTAGTATTTTCTATGAAGCCTCAAACGAAATGTGGGAGGACATCTTTAGTTTTGCATAAACCTTTGGCATATTCAGCATTTTATTTTCATTTTTTGTTATAAACATGAATGAGCTATGTTTAGCCGTTAATTTATGATTTGATTTTTCCCATTTTATTGACAAGTGGAAGTGATTTGATTTCTTAAATTCTTAAACTTTTAATGAACAAGCACTTTTCTGAAGTTTTCTTGTATTGTTGTTGTTATTAACCTATAGCATCCTCTAGAAGAATGTTAGGAAAAAAACATTTAGTTCTCACATGTAGTTTAAAGGGTGATAATTTGGATACTATTGCAAATGAATGCTGATTATAGAAAAAATACTTCAAGGAAACTTGAGAGTTGAGAAATAAAAGGTTGAAGTATTTCTTCTTAATTATGATTTTGGATAAAGTACTACAGGTAATAAAACATTTCTTCTTTTTACAACAGTAAACGTGCGAAGAAAAGTATAGAATTGATACATTTCTTTTATTCTTAAAATGGAACGTACAAAAGTATTACAATTTATTGATTTATAAACTAAAACTTTAAGACATTAAGCATCTTGTCACATGTCTCAATGGAAATAGATACAAAGGTCAAAATTAAATACATATCTAAACCGAAACCTGAGCCAATCATTTATCTATATCGTTTTATTCCTAAGTTTAACAACAGCATTATAATGACACCTAAGAAATGTGTCACTATAACACATTTATAATGAAGTTTGACACAATCTTGGCTTAAATTAGATTGTTTTTTATTACAATAACAAAAGAAAATATGTAGGCAAGAATCTATTATTTGTACTCTTTCTTTGATTTGCCAGAATATGTGAGAGAATGACCAATCATATTTAAAAACACTGTTTTAACATTATTATTGTTAGATAGTATTTAAGCATTTTTCAAACTTATAATTAGCTAACTGCAAGTCTAGTAGAAATATTTAAGACTGCTTCAATGACATACATTAAATATGTCTATAAGTAATTTTATGTTGAATAATTAGATATGTTTACCTTCTGAAATTTGACACAGAGCTCCAATAATTTCAATAAAACCCCAAAAGCATAGCACTGTGTATCTATTAAATAAAATTAGAATACATTTGTTTGTTTTGTATTTGGTGAACAATAGATTTGCAAAATCAAAGAAGTACGTAAGTTAGAAACCAAATGCGTGCGTTGGTAAGGATAAGGAAGTGCACTTTCTAATGGGAAGAGAGAAAGGAAGAGTGGAGATCAAGCAATCTGATGATTGGAAATGGCGAATGAGACTATTCTTAAATTTAACGAGTACATTGAAAACTCTAGGTCAATGACAAACTGTTCATTCCGCAGTCTTCTAAGCCACAAGGAGTAATTTTAAAGTCTAGGAAGTGATTCCATTTGTTGGTCTTAGTTCTCAACAGAGGGTTTGTGAAATATCTCGTTTGTCCCTACCAGCATTCTCTAAAGCAAGCAAATGAATTTTTTTCATTTCTTTTCATCCACACTGCAGGTATTTTTAACTTTTATTTCATTATACCTCATGCCCTGCTTTTCATGTTTTCAGTTCATCTTTCATACCATTTCATTTACTTAAAAATAATTTCTAAAAGAAACACAGTATCAACAAAATTGAAGTCCTACACAGTTGACTTAAAATTTAACATGATCAGAATTTAAGTAGCAGTGAACATTTTTAAGGAAATAAACAAGGGAAATGGAAGATTTCATAGAAAAATTTAATATAAAGAATAGAAGAAGAAATATTTAAATGTACAGTGTGAGTAGGACTAGTCCTAATAAATGTTAAAGCAGAAAGAAATAATAATAAGATTTTATTATTAAAATGTTACAATTAGGGAACTAAGAAGAAGAATCAATTTAGTAGTATAATAAGTGAAAAACAGAGCCACAAATATGAATATTGAAGGTAACAACTCAATTGAGAAAATTTGATTTAAATAAATGGATAATAATTTTCAAGAGATAATATTATACCCAATCCTTAGGCTTAAATAGTTAAAATATTAACATAAGTTGTAGGTCTAAATTTGAAGTATTGAATTGTGAAAGACAAGGAGATATATTCTGATTTTAATTGGCATACATCATTTCAATATGATTTATGATTTCTAAAGTATATGCATATGTATATATTTTAATTTATGAATAAATACATACGTATCAGTTTCCATGCATATTTTCATATCTTCACTTTCTTTTCTTCCTTGCTGTTTTAAAATTGCCCGGGCACAAAAGCATCCCAATAGCAATGAGGTCATATATCTTACATATATGTCTTGATCTTTCAAACCATGCTCCACTAAAATCAGAGCTCATTCAGAAAATGGCTGACTTAATAACAAGACAAAAAAGGTATAAGTTTAGTCTGGAATTTTTTTCTCAGAAAATAGGTGTTTAATCCAACAGAAAAGAATTATGTAGTATAAAAGTGATGGGCATGCATTTTAAAAAGACATAGAAATCAACTTAAAGCGGTTTCCTTTGACCAAATTTACGGTCATTTGATATTGTAAGGTTATAAAACATAGTGAAAGATAATAAACCCCCCATAATATAAACACTCATAGGTCCACACCCTCAATAAGGCATATATAAAGTCACCTTAACTATTAGCAAATACTGTATAAAATAACTACAATGTAATGGGAAAATTAGAAAATCCATTGACTAGGTACTCAAAATTAGTATCATTAGTGATACCTATCGGCTGCTCCCAGTGAGAGATGTAGCTGGTTTATGAAATGCAATCAAAGCGTTGTGATCTAAGCAGCCTACTCAAGGTGAATTTACACACAGTCAAAAGTAAGATAAAGAATATTTTCAATAAATAAAAAGTCAGAGTTCCAAAATGTAAATCTTTCTCTAACACACACACACATGCACACACACACACACACACACACACACACACACACACACACACATACGCAAAGCGAAAAATTATTCCAGATTAATGAAGATTGTAATTCTCAATAAACACAATACAAGACCCTAAAGTAAAAGTAGATTCCCTCTTGAAGGGAAAATAAGTTATAAATGATATTTTTGATCTATCAACAAAAAATGGACAAAAATGTGATGCAAACTACTCTCAAATTTTTCAGGAAAATTTATATATTATATATGCATATATGCATATATGTATACACAAACAAAAGCGCACATATATGTTTTTACAGACATACACATTATACATGCATGCACGCACATACAGAGAAAAAGTATGAATTCGGTGGAAGATTAGCAGATGAATATGGGACATTAGTGTTTCAAATTTCCAAAAAACAAAGACTGAAATTACTGTACAAATGACATTTTTGAAAGTAGTCCTGACTTAAGTGGCAGATTAGCAGTACCGTTAGGCCTGGGAAGGGAGACAAACTCCCATACATATTACCTCTTCCGTGGGCTTAGTTGACAGCTCGCTCCTGCCTCAGTATCGTCCTGCTGGATGTCAAGGGACCTTGTAATTTCTTCTTTCAACCTCGTCAGCTACTTTGGTTTTCCTGGAGGTCAGAAAATGAGGCTTTTTTATGGCAAAGTAAAATTTCCAAAAATGTCTGAGTAACTGGCCAGATGTGATTGAGGGCATTAAGAGGTGATAACAAGGGCTCACGGAGAGGGGAAAGAATCCAAGAAAGCCAGCAAAACATTATGTCATTCTTTGAGATTTAGAATTCCCTTAAATAAATTTGGAAAATAACATGTAAATTTAGAAGAATAGGAAATTTTAGAATAATTTTTATAGAGATATGATGGATATTCCATTCCAGATGACATTTTTTCAAACATCCATAATGCTCCAAATGTATTAAGAGAAAATAGATTTTTAAATCTTAAAATAAACCATCTAGATAAAAGAAAAATGGATTTTTGTCTTTTTTAAAAAAGGTAACTTTTTCAATATAATTTGATCATAAGTGCTCAACATCTCAAGAGAGAATTAGAGAACACACACACACACACACACACACACACACACGCTCACACACACACACACGCTCACATACACACACACACTCACACACACACACACACACACACATTCTTTCTTAAAAAAATACAATGAGTGAAGCCCTTTGTGATTTCAGTATTTTTCCCCACAAATTTCATCTGGTGAGCTATTACTGTGTTAGCAGTATAATCATCTTGTGAGCCATCAAATTATGATCCTTACCAGAAATTTTCTTCCAGAGATTCTGCTTGTAAAGCACCAGTAGTCCATTACCTTCATACAACCACTTTGACACTACAGTGGTGCCTCCTGTGGATCCAACGAATATTTCAAAACTTCCCTTAGACTATCAAGCAAATCTGTGTCTCAGGTGTCTTAGAGAGCGGAAGAAATAGAAAGAAAGAGAGATAGAAAGAGAGATAGTGAGAGAGAGAGAGGAAGAAGAAGAAGAAGAAGAAGAGGAGGAGGAGGAGGAGGAGGAGGAGGAGGAGGGAGAAGAAGAAGAAAATAAAGGTTGAAAAGATGACCCATGTACTGGTATGTGATAGAACATTGTGGAACAAAAATCAACTTCTGATGATCATTTTGAGTCTCCATTTCTCAGCAAGGAAACTTTAAGGGTCATACAATTCACAATAGAGGCCTTCAGTCTCCTAAAAATGTTTAAGCTTTATAGCATCTAAAAAAAAACCTGTCTTACGTTGACTTAGCTTGTCCAAGTGTGTTTTGTACTGAAAACAAACTATAAACAAATAACAGTGCATGATTTCTAAGTACCACTGTCTGATATCCTGCTGATGTTATCTTCAATAATAGATAGCACTTGTTTTTAAACACGATACACCAGCAGAGTTTGACTATTGAAATTATTTACTTTGACTTTGTGATGTGACTGGTTTACAAGCTAAAGAAACAAATCACTCTTAAAAAACATGGGACCTGTATTTGTATTATGTCACTGTTGTGAATGGTCCAGGATGAAGAATGACCGCCACGCATGTAGGAAGTGGCTTCTAGCATACCATGTCATTATCCTATTGCCTGCCCAGCAACCGCCATTTGGCGTTTTCCCTAGGGATTCATAACAACTCTTCGCATCTCATGCCTCACATGAACGAAGCTCCAAAATAATTAAACATGCGTTATGGAAAATTTGCCTTCCTCCTGACAGGTAGGTGTCACGTTCTAAATTGCAACAAATCAGATAACGTCACAAAAATATGAATCTACCTATAAATAATACATGGAAAAGTAATAAATAATGAATACTATTTTATCATTCCTCAAGTGCATGCCAAGTTTAGTTTATTCAGTGAAATATGTAATTTATGGTTTCATAAAAATCTCACTTTCCTAGGTATTTTATAAAAATCGATCTGTCAAATGCTATGTGTGTTAGAGCTTAGCCAGGCTCCATAAAATAAAAACAAAGTTAAACAACTTCAAAAGAGACAGAAATGGCCTTTTAAGATTCACAGGAGTATGCCTCCTTGTCTAATCTGAACAGCCATCTTTGAGAGATTGATGTGCATTGGCTGAGAGGCGTTTCGTGAGGCGGCGGTCTGCTCTGCAGTACCAAAATGGATCTATCTGTCTTCATCTCCCCCATTAACATGCCCCTCAGATCTATCAGGAAAATGTCTACCTACCTACATTATAAATTATTACTAGGGACAGTTAAATATTTCAGAATTTATTTGGAAATAGCACTCACCTATAGCCCTTAATTTACACACATACTTATGATTTTAAGCAGTTTTGAGTTCAAGGATTTTTTTCAGAACTACTTTATATTCTTACTTTTGATGACTGCCTTCTGCTGAAAGTAATCCATGGGATTTTAAATAGTGCAGTTTGTTGAGGTAAATCAAAACGAATGCAAACTATTCACCAAAAAGGGCATATTTTTATGAGATTTATGCAGTCAGGATTTTATATCAATATGACAAATCGAATGAAATTTTACTTGTTAACATTTCAATGCAAAATTGCTTTTAACTGGAAAGGAAGCTTTCAAAATAAACATGCTTATTTCACACTTTTGTTATGAAATTCCTTTTATTTAGCATTTTACGTATGACAATTAAAAATTCTATTTTTAGTAATGATTCTTCAGTGCTCAGAGCTTCACTTTAGTCATTTCTGTGTATTAATTGTTAAGATACAAAACTTTACAATGTTAAGACTGTGACAATCCAATTTTCTCATAAGCATGAAAGGTAACTGTACAGGAGATTGAATTTTGTGTGAAGAAGCAGGCAAAGAACATAATTTCTCAGAAAAATGAAAATCCATTGCATTTACTACCTAAAATTTCCAGTCTTAAGCTCTCAATACCTCAGAGAGGAGTTAGCTTTTCATTAATCACCTTTTGTCAGTTGAATGATGGTATGTAATGGAAATAGACATATTAAAATTGGAAGGCATTCTTCAAGGATTATAGAAGAGGCCTTGGAAAGAAACCAAATAATGAAAGCATCACCAACAAATAATTAAATTTGCTTATCACACTGGATGGGTAGAACTGGAATAAAATTTTCTGAGGCTGCTGTGAGCCATAGGTTTTATTTAAATTATTCTGTAATATCTTTTTAACAGTCCTTTGTGGTAGATATTTTTTCAAATATTAAATTTTGAAAGACAAGTTCGTGGAGGTTAAGTCAATTTCAAAAGTACCAGGAAACTCAGAAGTGTAAATGGGCAACTCTCTCAGTTATTTGTTCCTGAATTCAGGGACATTGATGTTTGCATTAAATATATTTGTGGGGTCAAGAAATGAGTAAATGCGACTTTAGAAAAACTGCTGGCTGAAGAAAATTGCAATTCTATATTTTTGCTTTCTCTCCAATTTTTATTTCTTTGTAGAGTTTTGCTGAAATATAGCTAGCATAATAAATATTTAAAGCTTATGATTGAAACATTTTGATACGTATTTATCTTTTAACATCAATTATTAAAATGAAAATGTTGCATCCTGTCAATCAAAAAGTTCACTTGTGTCCATATTGTGGTTTGGATCTGGTATGTTCTCTGAAAGTCTCATGCATTTGGATGTTATGGAGTATCTATGAAACTACATGCTGTTAGGCTATGCAGGCCTGGTCTGGAGGGATGGATTATGGACATGTGGTGAAAGACAGGCATGTGGTAGATTATACAGTGTGTGGCAGATTAGGGCCCTGCTACAGATCACAGTTGTGTGGCACATGACCCTGCATGTAACCCGGAAGGGGTTTAAACTCTGAAAGCGTGGAACATCAAGGCTAGACCCAGAAGGGTCAGATCATGGCAACAGGAGTTGGAAGGAAATGTGCTAAGTCCTCCCTTTGTCCTTTGGTTGACTTCCTGTTTGAAATGCCATAAGGAACTGCCTCCACCTCTGTCTGTGGTATGCTTCCAATTCTGCTGGCCACCCATACCCATAAATGAACTGTGACCTGAGTCTCGAAGATAAAATAACTCTTTTCTCCTCTACGGTTGTGAATGTTGTGAACTGAGTCATAGTGACAAAAATATAATCATCTCAATACAATGAATTTGTAGATTCTGGAATATTTTACAAATCCACAAACCACAGGGATAAAAATAACTATTAATGGAACAAAATCTTTTTTACTACTTTTCTTACATTTGAATTTGAATACTCATTTTTTATTTAACATCATTTTTTGTAGTGACTAAAATAGGGTATTACAATTTTAAAAATTCTAATATTATATTTCACTTTTCCAGGATCAATTGAGAGTCAATAAATTTTATCATATATAGAACTTTTTTTTCATTGCTCAATCTGTCTATTTCCGTGCCAGTAACGCATAGCTTTTTATCCCTCTTGTTATAACTTGCTGCCTGGAACTGCATTGCCACCTGCTTTTGTCTTGTTAATTAATATTGCTTTGGCTAGTCTGGGTCTCATGATTCCATGTAAATTTGGGATTGTTGTTTCAATGTCTGTAAATAAAGGTGTTAGTATTTTTATAGAGATCACATTATAAAACTTAAACAGTGACATATATTGGAACTGAAACACTGAATCTTCTGAAGGACAAAATAAAAATATAGAAGATGTAGACGTCAGTAAGAACTTTCATAATGGGCCACCTGATGCAAAACAAATAGTTCCCAGAATTAACACATATGTTTATGTTAAGTTAAAAATATATCTTCATGGTCAAGAAAATTATCAACAGAGTGAAGAGAGAACCAACAGAATGGGGAAAGAATTTTAGCACTTACAACTTGGCAGGAGGCTAATATCTAGAGCATACAAAAAATTGAAGAAAAATAGACACCTCAACAATCAAAGAACTGGGGGCTAGAGGCATGGCTCAGTGGTCAAATCACTTGCTTAGCAAATGCTAAGTACTCAAGTTTGATTCCCCAGAACCACATAAACCAGGCATGATAGTGCACTCCTATAATCCCAGAATGCAGGAGGCTGATGTAGGAGAATTGCAGTGAGTCCAAGGCCAGCCTGGGCTACATAGTGAGTTCAGGACCAGCCTGGGTCACAGAGTGAGACCCTGTCTCAAATAAATAAATAAATAAATAAATAAATAAATAAATAAAAAAGAATTGATAAAGAAAAATGGTCAACTGAAATGAACAGGCAGTTCTCAAATGAGAAAGTTCAAATGGTCAGTAACTACGTGAAAAGATGTCCAATACATTTAGCCATTAGAGAAATGCAAATCAAAACATGATGAAATATCATCTCTCTCCGGTGAAAATGACATGTGAAGATGTCGAACAGCAATAGATTATAGCAAGGGTGCACGACAAAAAGGAACCTTTTACATTGCTGGTGGCACTCTAAACTGGAACAACTTCTATGGAGAATAGTATGGGAGTTACTCTAAAAGCTGAAAGTAAATATTCCATTTGATCCATCAACACCTTTTTGAGGTATCTTCCACCCAAAATTAAAAGCAATGTATAATAAAGACACATGTTCAGTCATATTTATAGCAGTACAACCAATGATATAGCTAAATTGTGGAAGATGCTGAAATACCCTCAATGAATAGAAAAATTGTGGCTTATGTACACAATGGAGTAGTGCTCTTCCATAAATATGGATAGATTTGAGGATTTTGTAGGTAAGTGGACAGAACTTGAGATCACTGTACTTAGTGAATTAAGCCAAAAACCAGAGGTAAATATTTGCTGGGTTTATCTAATATCAAAACCCAGAATTCAGACATTTTATGGAACCAAATGGGAGTCAGGGGGGATGAAAGAGGGAACAGGAGGATCAAAAGAGGGGAGGAGAAGGGATTGCAATGGAGAAGCCATATATATATATATATATATATATATATATATATATATATATATGCACAAAATACTCAAGCTCACTATAACTGTTGTGTATTGCATATATACTGATAAAAATGGGGAAAATGAAAAAAAAATGGTCCTTATTTGTATCCTTTTAAGTAAATAGCAAGCAGTTATTTTTACAATGTTCACACTCTGAAGGAAAATATTAATACACATTTATACATTATTTTTCAGTTTATATATTCATTTCAATTTATTATAAATACATCAAGTCTATTCCAGCATTCTAATTCAAGAACAGTTATTAAGGCAAAATTTTCCACATACTGAGAAAATATAACTGCTTCCATTATGTTTCTGATAAGTTTATAATTAGCACGCTGGGTTTGGACGTTTCTGTTCGATAGACATTAACCCTAAAAGTTCCTCATTTTACAGATTCATCATATACAGCACATACACTGTACACTGTGAATGTTAATGTAAAACAAAGGAAATTGTTTCTCTGTATCTCAACATTCCATTTCATGTATACATGAAATAGGGATGAAATTATAATATGTTTCTTAGATTGTATTGTATGTAAATATATAAATAAAGCTAAACAAAATTCTACACATTCAATTAACATTTTATTACTTTCCATAATCAGGGCATAATAAGCATTAAAATGTTGGAAATAGTGCTGACATTCTGTCTTTTAGTTTTTTATATATATTTTGAATACTTAAGTACTAAGATTATATAATTTTGTCATTCAGATTACTATTTTTCAGAATACCAGTGCTAATCACTGTAAACTTTAGTTTTTGAACTATCTTATAATTTCTCTCAACAAGATAAATTTTATTTAGGCCATAAACTCTTTGCACATTTATATTATCTTCTAAATAAAATTTTTGTAATTTTTATGACATAAATTATCTTAATCCTGTGTGATATGTACATTTGATTATAACAATGTGTTGAAGGATTTGTATTAATGACTTTATGTTTTTAATCTTGTTTTACTGTCTTATTGAAAATATACCTATATATTGAAATTTTATTATTTAAGTACATTAATATGAACGAGTTGGTAACAATAATTTACTTTAAAGAAGTACCTTCTGGGAATGATACACTTTTTATTTATATTCTTTATATTTATAGAAAAGATATATTTTTGGTAAGTATGAAGAAAATAAAAATGTTTAAAGCTCTCATTTCCCCATCCTCAAAAGCACAAAGAAAACAGATCTGACACAATTAAGAAATTGTGGCAATGGTAACTGAGTAAAGATTTTCATTTCTTTCAGCACATGTACTCCCAACAAGAGGGGTTTTATCAGAAACTGTTCAGTGTATTATATTAATGCTAGCATAAGTGTAGCAAAATTAGTTTTCTGCTATATTAAAATATGAAAGCATTTTTATATAAGATACAGATACAATAATGCATAATATTTTAAAGTGATTTTGTAGTACGTAATTCCTAATATTTATCCTGTATCTAATTCTCTTGTGAATGTTTATCATATAGACATGACTTCGTGGTTGAGAATTTGAACAGCATGTTTATAACCCTGATTTTGAATCCCAGAATTTCATAAACAAAATCATTTAATGAAACAACAAGGAACATTCATTCATAGGCTCATTCATTTATGATGCAGCTCTAGGAAATAAACCCAGGGTCTCACATGTGCTGGGCCAGTTCATTACCACTGAGCTATATGCTATACCTATATTGAATATTTAAAAATCATTCTAGTGGTGACATGTGTATTTAAATTTCACCATCAATATTCTCAAAAAAGTAGTTGGACTTACCTCATTAAAAATGTGTCTTTATACGTTTAGAAAACAATCAATATAATAGAATTGAATAAATTTTTGGAGGAAAATAGAAATATATTTTAGCAGATGAGCATATAATTTTTGTAGTAGTAGTTTCTTGTAATCAAATACCTGGATTGAGAGGACTGAATATTCCAAGTGCTTTATATTCACAACTGCATTCCCCTTTCTACATACGCACTTTTTGGTTTCATTTTTGGTTTATTATTTTGAAATTTGAAATGCTTTCTTGGCAACGTGATCCTGCCTCGTGGTTATATTATTAATATAGATATGTTAAAATTCTAAATCTTTATTTCTGTATGTGCCCTTTACCAAAATTTTAGATCCTTTGAGTTCAACTTCTAATCTTAAACTTGTATTTTTCAGCCATACAATTTGTGATACAGTCAACTCAAAAGTAATTTCCCCAAAACATCTAATTTTTCTGAGCGTTTGTTTCTTTAGCAACTTTTTAAAAATTATCTGTTATATCCATCATTTCCAAAAATTAATACCTAAGAAGTATCCATGGTTTATCCCTTTCTAATTTTATACATTACCTTAACAAGATTTTATTTTTTTCCCTGCTTAAGTCAAGTATTTGCTTCAGTCTCTCAATATACACTTCTGTGTTCACAGTGTAATCAAGTTTCACCTCAGATCTAAAATACATTGATGATTTTCACAACCTTCTCTGACCTTTATAATTCCAGTATTGTCTTCTACGCTTTTGTTTGATGACCTGCATGGAACATAAATAGTGTATTTTTTTTTTTTTTGCTCTGTTCTGCAATAGGGTTAACTAGCAGTTTCTTAGCTTTAAAATAATTCATTTCCATGACATTTCTTGGAAATATTGTTTCTACCTTCTTTTCTTCTCTCTGAACACACTTTATGCCCCAGCAACACATAATTATGCATTATACTTTGAGAAAGCAATGCAATGTCTAGCATTGTTAATTCAGCTCAGAAAAGCTTTTCTCCTAGTTTTTTATGTGAGTCCTAATTATACATTCCTTCTTTTTTGTAAGGCTGGCATTGCAGTAATTGCTGAGAAGATATGTTTTGTAATGTAGCAAAGCCTGGAGTGACGTTTTGACCTCATAATGTGTCAAGGATGTAGGGTTACTAAGTCTTAGAAGAAAAAGAATAGGTTTTTGTGTTCAATTTGAATTTCAAAATAGCTGTGAGTTTTAGTCTAAGAATGCTACATATGTTATTTAGGGCATCCTTATATCAAAAAGCTATTTGATTTCTTCATGAAATTCGCACTTAATTGGGCATCTTGTAACTTATCTGGTAACTCTGCAAGAATAATAAGATGCAGCTCTGAAGATGAGAAAATAGTGCAAGATAAAAAAAATAGAACTGGGTATGTGATTTGTTTTAAATCTTGTGAGTAAATATATGCCCAAAATTTTGTCTTCATCTGAAAATGTATTTCAGTAGTTTGTTTGGAAAGATTCACAATGCAATCCAGAAATGCTATTAATTACTAAATTTATACATGAGACTACAATAGATATTTAAACCAGTCTTCTTTCCTCTCCAGAAACCAAAAACTTCCCTTCCTAACAAGACACAGGCAGGCAGGAGAACTCTGATTGCTAGAATATGGGTGAATAGGCACGTGATCTCCCTAAAAATGAAATGAGGAGCTGAGAATCTGATCAAGCCATTTTATCCATGATCATAATCTGTTCCTGAATTTTGGTAAATTTTAGGTCATAGAGGCATGCCTTTGAAGGGCATAGTGTAATGCCAATATTTTTTGTCTGTCTTCTATTTCTGGCTATCTTGAAACTAGCAGCATTCCACCATCACATGCCTCCTAATTTGAGGCATGTTGGTTCTCGAGAATCTGTGATTTGTGCCCCATATATCATATATCCTCTTCTTTCCTGTTCTTATTGTTTTATTTTTCTGTTCCTATTAAGGAAATAAAAAATAGTTATTAATTGTAGAGTATGCTCTAAAAGTTAGGGAGTTAAAAATAAATGAGCAGAAAAAAACAAAAAAACAAAATAAAACAAACAAGCAAACAACTAAAACAGTAATGTGAAAGATTAAGAAGATCACAAAGACAGTAGAGGGAAACCTCAGTAACACAACACAAAGTTGTTGGAGACACCACAGAGAATCCCTGTAGCTCATCGCAGGGGAGATATGTTATTTTTTTCTGTAAATTCATAGTAGAATTCCATGTGACTCTTGTTAAATTTCAATAATTTTATATTGAGAAGTAGACATGTCCTTGGATTTAGGAAATCAGCTAATTTCAAAGTGAGCTTAACCTTTTCTCATATTAAACAAAGAAAAACCATAAGCTCTTGGATGACTAGAAATTAAGGCCCTCAATTTTTTTTTCTCTTATTGGATCACTGAAAAATGACAGTTGAAGTTTTCCTCATCTCTGAATATGATGGTCACAGATGATGTATATTTGTGAGACAGACACTCATCAATGTGGTACTAATGACATAATTAAATCTGAGTGTGTGGAAATTATTTTTGTCTTCTGGTGATAAATTAGTTATCCTAAAGAGAAGGAAAAATGCACAATTATAACCATATCTTCAAATCAAAAATAGTTTTACTCATTTTGGTACTAGAATATGAAATCAAAAGTAGATGAATTAAACACTGCTACACTGCTTCTGGAAGACAGCATCAGATCAATTAGGCATGGGGCTATAATTTTGTTCCAAAAAAGAATGTCTCATGTGTCTTATCTTCATAAAGATACTCATCTTTTAAGTTTATGAGAGTTTCACATTTTTGAAAAGGTAATTAGAAAATCCAGTGCAGAGAATAAACTAAATAATATATCTGAATTTGATCCAACTAATTACCATAATTTAAAAATACAGAGGCAAAAAAGTTTATTACTGTGGATACAGTGGTATAATTACTAACTCAGGGATGAGGCTACACACATTTAGAAAAGGAAGAGGCTGAGCGCTCACCTACAATTCCTATTTATGTTCATCAACACCTTTATCAACATCCTTGTCATCTCTTTTACTTCATCTTCATTTCTTACGCAGTTGGGTTTTACCCTTGGGTTTGTAGAGAAGAAAGGGTGTGTGGAAAGGCAGTGTGTGGAAACAGTCTATCTGTTCTCTGTTCCCTCACTGCATTCTTTCAACACTCCTTGGGTCTGGATGTTTGCCACAGACAATTAAGTAGGTGATAGATGAACTCATGGTTTTCCAAGGATGTAAAATAAACTATACGGAGCCAGAAAATATCAGCATGCAGTATGAAGGATGCATCCTTGCAGAATAGTTTGCATTTTCATCAGCCTCAAATGGGTCCTCACTGTTGAGCCATAAACATATCATAATATTGTTTAGCTGTCGACAAAGTTCATTTTTTTGTCAACTGAACTAGATATAAAACTCCAATATCATTGTACAGTTATATTTTGTTTATGAGATTGTAGAAGGTTAAAATATGTTTCAGTAGTACAAATTATGTTTGAAGGACATCGTTGAATTTATACATATATGTTTTTATATATGTAATTTTATGTAAATATGTATATGTATGTCTGTTTTGATACATTACAAAATCCTTTGAATCATATTCTTAGGGAGATTTGGCTCTTCCTCAATATTTTTTACTAAAATTGTACATATTCTGTCATTTAAATTTTAAGTTATTTTACTTTTATGGTCTTTTATATTTTTGGTCAATTCTTAATGTATAAAGTTGTAAAGAATCAAGTTTTATACATTTATATTGGGAAATACAAAACAAAGCTGAAAGAGTTTTGAAAATATCTTAACAATGAAGAAAAATGGACTTTTTAATATTTTCTCTATTGAATAGAAAAGAAAAATGGAAATCTCAAAATATGCAGTGTCTAAATGCTTCATGAATACATTTACAGTAGAAAATTGTATAAATTCTCTCATTTGATTATTTTTGTATACTATTATAAACATTCATATGCAGATAGCATTTTCTTAAATGTTGGTATTGTATGCAAGTGTTCTCAATGCCCGTATCAGGATTTAAAAGAAAAAAACTACTTAAATTTTATTACACAATATCTAAGTATTTTGAACTATTTTTTCTGGAGAAGCATAATGTGTTCTTTGATAAAAAGAAATACCCACCCATCTTTTTGGTAATGTGAAGCTAAAAGTGAAGTAAGATCGAACTGTAGGTCTAGAAGAACATTTTTTGATTAAAATAAAAATTAATAGCAGAGTACTATACACTCAATTTTTGGTATTTTCTGTATTTTTCAGGTGCCTTTTTATTTCAGAGTAATTTGTGGTAGAAAAAGAAAACGAAAGCAGTAGATGCATGACTAAATGGTATATTATAAAATATAATTATACAAAAATATAAATATATTTTCTAATTGATAATGAAAGTGATTCTTAAACAAATGTTACTTATTTAGATGTCTGGTGCTAAAACTTAGTAGTGCTCTTTGAATACTTACATGAGTGTTGCTAGCATTTGTATAGATATTGCTAATGTAATTTTAAGATTTTCACTAAGATATGAATATTTATGCTAGAAAAGGAGTATAAAGAACACATGACTTTAGAAATTAAAAAACACATTATTTAATCACCTTAATCAAAATAATAGTACGAGAACTGAATACATCTATTTGTGAGGAAGTCATACTTGGTAATTATTAAGGGAAAAGAGATGATTGCCAGAGCTCATAGCACTAAAATATCCATGAGCCTGTGACATGTTACATCCAGGGACCAATTCAGATATTATCGGTTCAGCCTCCTTGATGACTGGAAAACTAGATAAGTGCCGTCAGCTGTCAGGTTCACTTGGAGACGACTTGGAACAATAGTTTAAATTTCAAAATATAGAGTTCAAGAGATTATCAAATATGATTAATGTTTTAATGAAAAGATATTATACCAAAAACACAGTGCTGAGGACAGTGGAATATGCATTTGAAATAAGAGGGAGTCTAGAGGAAAATTAGTAACAATGTGTTTTTACTCTAATTTTAAAAGTGAAACATTCAATGCATTTCTGATCTGTATCTTCATCAGCAATTTATGGGAATTTCTGTGAAATAGAAACATTACTTTGTGACCCTTTCCAATATACTCACCTTGTTACCTCTGGCTCTTCCTTAAAGTCAAAGTAATCATAAAAGTCCATTATTTTACATAGATTCAAAGTTACCAAGGCAGCCAGACATCAGCACTAAAAGCACTTGTAAAAAAAGGACTTTCAAAGCTTCTTCAGAGTGGAAGATAAAATTGGACTACTACTTTCAAAGAAAAAAGGGCTTCATTTCAGAATTAAAAGCAGAAGGAGAATTTTGGAGAAAGAACTACAAAGTAGTAAAAAGAAAGATAAGAAAGTGGCTGGTACACAAAACAACAAAGCTAATGCTTTTGAGAAATAATGAAAATTTTGAGAGGGAAGATGGGTGAGTTTGTTCAGAGCTAAATTATATCAAGCTTTTATCAGTTTTAATTGAGAAGCCAATTAAAAGCTGTAAGCCCAAGAAGTTTATATGACCTGAATTATATTTTAAAAGGAATCCACAGACTGCAGCTATGCTCAGAAATTGCTATATGAGAAAAAACAAGTTATGTTAAGAAATTCTCATTGCTCATCAATCAAAATGTTTTCAACTAAAATTCCTACACTTTTTTTTATTCATCCAACAAACATTTATTAATTATCTCCCAGGTGCTGACCATTTGAAAAAATAGGAAGCAATGATAGTGTACCACATGGATGCAGAGAACATCCTTTTCTTTCTATATTCTATACAATTGTCCATATTCTCCTACCTATGCTTTTCCCCAGTGACGCCGCATTTCCAGGTGAACCCAAATCTCCCCGTCTTATGAGAATAATTGCTGAAATAAGCTTGTGTCTCTCTTTCCTGATTTTTATTTATGAGGGAAGTTTCTTTGATCTCCTTTCTTTCCTAATGCAGGATACTAATAGACAGTTTAAATAAAATGAAAAGAAAAAGTCCGTATTTATGATAACCGTGTCTCTTGGCAAAGCAAATAACGAAACAAAAAAAAAAATACAGAGGTTTTACATTTACTAATAGAAAATATATTGAACTTTCTTAAATACCTGAAGAAAATATTTACTAGCATTTCATAAGTTAATCTAAATATTAATGGAAAATACTTGTTTTTGTGCAAAAGCAAGAAAGCTTGTACAAAATATTTAATTTTGAAGAATTTTCACACAATGTTAATGCTCTACGGAAGAACACTTTACCTCTCCTTTAAGATCTGAAGCTTATCTTTAAAAACTGCCATATGAAACTTTTAAGAGCATTTTAGCTAAAAGTTTGTGCACATATTTTTAAATTTTTATTAAGAATTATCTTTGTCTTCTATGAAATACCACTATCAGAACTCCTCCTTTCATATGAAAAATCTAAGAAGATCTTTAAAATCTGCTAAATATAGAGACTACAAGTGGAATTAGCACTAAGGAGGCTGAGACAGGAGGATTGACATTAGTTCGGGGCCAACCTGGGCTCCGTAGTGATTTCAGAACCAGCCAAACTACAGAATGAGACTGTCTCAAAGTAAGAAAGAGAGAGAGAAAGAGAGATGAAATTAACATCAAGCACACATTTTATTTTCTCAACATTGTTATTTTTGCCATCCACTTCAGTGAACATTTGTTTCATATTTGTATTGCGTGTTGTCAGTCCACTGACTTTACATCAAGGCTTCAGGCATAATCTCCGATATGATGTCGTACATATATTTGTAATAGCTGTTAAATACTATAACATGTGTTCTATTTTAATGCAGCAAACTACCTGGGGGAAGGAGGTAGAGGGGAGATTAATCCCAGGCCTTCACATTAGTTGCATCTCCAACCTCTTTTGTAAATTTATTTTTATTGTGAGACAGGATCTTGCCAAACTGCACAATTCTCCAATGTAGGCTGGACTTCTGAATGCTGCCATAGGCTTACAAAGGGTAGGATCACTGGTACGTGCCACCCTACCTGCGATATTCTAACAAATAAAAAAAAATCTGGCATTAGCACCACATCTCACGATGCCAGAAAACTGTAATGACTCCTTATTCCCTGATCAATATTCCAACACTCACAATATTAATCCACCATTTTGGTATTTTGTCTGTGGTTTTCATAGTAAACTACTTTCTCTAGATAGTTTGGGAAACAGTTTACTCCTACTTAACCTTGGATTTGGCAACGATTTTATTTTGAATACATTATGTATATAGATAATGAAATTGTCCTGCAATACAGTATCCTGCAAACAATACTATTCAAGGCTTCACATTTGTGACGTACATGTGAAAGATATTGAAGCAAGTAATCATTGCAAATGCACAAGAGGAACATTCTTGGTAGGTAGTAAAATTCAGTATCTAGGTTCGGGTCATAGTTACAGTCACGTATAAGAATAAATTTATGAATTTGTGGAATTAAACAAAATTTCTGCATTTTTAAAATTTTATAACTCATCAGAAGTAAAGCAACATATAAGCATTAACTAACTGAACAACATGAAGAAAAATAGTCACCTACCTTCTTTTGTAAAATATTTTTTTTTTTTCAGAAACCATAAGACCCAACTTTCAATGGAACAATTTTGGGTTTTTTGCAAGATCTGTGTTTGAGATATACTTCTGCTACTGCTCTCTGTATGGTGTTCTGAGAATTACTGACTTTTAACCAGCTCTTTGATGATAATTCTTCTATAAAATAAAAAGAGTATAGTCCCCTACCGCTCATAAGGGTGTTAGACAGAATGAGTAGAACATTTACTGATATTTGACTCCTCGAGGTGTGCAAGAGAGCCCAGTTGGTAATCACTGCCTTCAGTTTTAAGGCAGGAACATTAGATTTTACTGGAAAATGACCTTCTTGAAAAATATCTAGACAATCATTAGCCTACGTTAATTGAATTATTCAGAGAAGCAATTTTCTTTTAAGAAACCACAAAATAAGTATGTTCTCTTGAAATAGTAATCATAAATATATTTGACATAACAAAATAACACCAAACATTACAGTCTTCTTGAAGTCATTTTCATACTAATGAAAAGCTGCCAAGATCCATCTTTTATTTCACCCATATCAAATATCCAATCCTTTCAATGTTATTCATGTCACTCAAAATGAAGGCGAGTTAGTTCTATTTTGCCAGGATGGAGCACTGGCACACTCTCTGCTATTAAGGAAATCTAAAAGTAAAAAGAATCAATATAACATTTCATTATTTTCCAGGGAAATTGTATTCCTCCAGGAATTTGAGTTATCCAATTTATGAAAAAAATACTACGAAACAAAATTTAAAAACTAACTACCTTATTAAACCCTTTCACATATAAGATGAAAAATGAAATAAAAAAAGCATAGGTTTTAAACTAGAGCATATTTTTTCATTTATAATGTTGATTTTCTTCTGAAAGTAGTGACACAATATAAAATAAAATAATTTGGAAAGTCCTTAGATAATTGTTGAAAAAATAGTTACAGTTTTTATGATGAATCCATAATATTATCTTTTTTCAATTTGAAAATGTATTCCATATATTTTTAATTTTGGAGTTTTAAATATCCTATTGTTTAGCTACCATTTTTGGCCACTGAGACACAATGTCTGATATCACAACACAGAGGGGAAAAGTTTTATTTTGACTTACCATTTGAGTAGTTCCCAGCCAAATCAAGGGCACTGACAATGATGGAAAGGTGTGGCCGAGGGCCCCACAGTAGAGTAATTGCGCATCCCATCATGATTAGGGAGCAGAGAGACTGAGAAAGAACTAGAAGGGAGGACACACCTTTTCAGGTCGAGTCAGCAGTGATCTGCCCCTCCCAAGCACACACCCTTTTTATCCCACCTCAATTTATTGATATGTATACATGCAAAATTCAAGGTTTACAATGAAGTTGAGCATTTTGTGCACATACGTATCTTGTCAAGGTGACACCCCTT
Organism: Ctenodactylus gundi; assembly: GCA_004027205.1. Classification (NCBI taxonomy): domain Eukaryota; kingdom Metazoa; phylum Chordata; class Mammalia; order Rodentia; family Ctenodactylidae; genus Ctenodactylus; species Ctenodactylus gundi. Next base: position 125,991 of record PVKB01002222.1, on the reverse strand, counting down.
TTTAACAGCTCCTGAAACCATCAATAGATCAATCTCCAGATGCAATTAACATCTACAATTGTCTTCCAAAAATATGAAGGTCATGGGGGACATTCCAGATGCAAACTATAACATAGGTGCATAAGGACATCACCTTAATATAGAAAAGACATATTGCTTCCTTTTACAGAAGATTTCAATGTATATATAAATCATGTAATATTAAAAATGTTTTCTTTCTTCTACATCAAGTAGCAATTTTGAATTTTGAAACTAAAGTAAAATATTAATTTGTGGCTCAAGGTGTAAATATTGAGGTAAACTATCTTTCTAGCAATAAGTGCCCACGGATCGCACCTCCACTCCTCCAAGAGGTCCCTTTCTTCACTCACCTGGCACACATTGTCTTACTCAAGCCACTAGAACACGCTCTTTTTAAAGAAAGATGAGACACATTCACAAATATTAATATCTCATTTTAGAAAAATGTTTTCTTACTTTACCTTACAGCAATTAGATGTATAAAGAGGAGAACAGAACTTTTATTGGGGGAGGGGGGATTCAAGAATCAGAAGTGGCTTTTCATACATCTTTCATGCTTTTAGGGTCCATGGCATTCTCAGTATTCCCAGGATCTCACATGTTAGGTAAAAGCACTCATATGAGTCATCTTACTTTTGCATATATCCAAAAATAAAGAATTATTTATACAATAAAAAATTAAAAATCCAATTTTATGATCATATCAAAGAGACTAAAATTAAAAATAAATTTGAAAATATGCCAGTCTTGTATAATTTTGATCAATGGCTTAGTTCATTTGGGAAAAAAAAAATAAGATAAACTTAGTGACTTACAATTATTTGTTTTTCATGGTGCTGGAAGCTGAAAAGTCGCAGGTGCTTCCAGGCACTTGCATATTCTGTGTGCTCCTGGAGTTGCTTTGTTTACGGATATTTTGTGTTTACTTTGTCTTCATTCGATGGATAAAATAAATAATATAATCTCCTAAGGACCACTTTTATAAGGGTCCTGACTGCATTTATGTGGGTTCTACCAATATTTTGACAGTAGCAAATAATACATTTAAATTAATATATTCTGAAGATTTCTCCCTTACAGTTCTCTCTAAACATGGACAGTTGACTTTCCTGTGCTTTTGGTAACTAGTAGCCACTCTATCCATTGGAATAAAATCAGTTTTTAAATCTTTGAAGGTAGAAATAATGTTTCTTTTTTTCTTTTGTTATTACCAACCATAGATTTTGTGTAGCATCTGTTTCTATATAAAATATTCCAGGTTCTGAACATACAGCCCCTCTTGGACATCTTGAAAAAGGTGAAGGACAAATGTAGAATCACACATTGACTTTGTGAGCGACTGGGCACCCTGGGGAATCCCGAGTTCAACAACTCTCCGTGCACACCTTATTTGTGATATAAGAGCAAGCTTTGCGTAAGGAGAACCAGGGGAGAAAGCAGTCAGAACATCGGCAGGCACAAAGCTTTCTTCACAATACTTTTGCAATCATCTCTCCTTGTCCCAGAAAAAAAAAAAAACAAAAAAAACAAAATTGAGACGCATAGAACACAAGTGACTTTAATCAGAAAGTTTAGTCATAAACCTGTCCTATTATCTAAGTGTAATAGAGTCCATAGAGTCCTTTTCTTAAGATATTTAATCATACATGTTATTAAAGATTCTTTATTCTTTGTGATGGAGAGAAAAAACAAAAATTAGAGTGAGATAAACAGCATAATATGTCAATTATTATCATTATTAAATAAATTATTGAAAGGCCAACCATTTTTACTCTGATTTTATTTATATGTGGGAAGGGTAGGAATTACTTACAATCATGTCTAATATAATTTTGGCTTAGAAGAAGTAATTCTAGTAAGCAGTAAATAAAATGTTGGAGAAAATCATACATGTTCATTTGAAAAGTAGAGTTAAAAACTTCTGTAATTCTTACACATTTCAATCTATATCTATTATATAACTAATTCAGAAGCAAATGTATCTTTTAAGATGATATTTCTAAGCCATAATTACTTTGTGTAATTACTAATATTGTTTAACTGGTTTGCATGTTACTCTTATATAGTCATGATAAGTAGACTTCACACATCTGCAAGGAATTCTTCAGGAGCAGGATTTACTCAATCACAAGCAAAAAATATCAAATTATAGATACTTTACATTTATTTTGCAAATAAAGTGAGAGGCTTAAAAAACAAAATTATTTTATAACATGAATAACTGAAAGTATGAATTACACCATAGAATAAAAATAAATTTATCCCTGAAAAAGCCTCATTTTTGCAAAGTTTGATATGTTATTGGTTTAAAGGTTTTTGAGAAATTGTCATCAATAAAGAATAGATTTTTTTCATAGAAGGGCAATTAGCTGATAAAATTATTGAACTGGGCTTCCAAAAGTGAATGAGAAATTAGTTCTCCACAGTTTATTAGTATGTGCCAACGAGGAGGAATAAACACAAAATTCTGTTTACAAATAACTCCAAGAACAGTTTCTATGTTTCATTTGCATAATGTATGTCAGTCAGATTTGCCTCAGACTTAAATGGGTGTTTATGTTAAACAGTCAAAATAAGCTGCATTTATTTATTTATTGTAAACAGGAATGGGTTAATGTTAATAATTTTTGAGCGTGCTACACCTCGTCACATCTACAATCAAAAATGTATAATCTATACCAAACAGATAAGTAGAATCTTTTCTGAGGATGGGAAAAAGGGTACACTTTGTATTTTTTTATAGCACAACAGCACATTCTTATTTTTCTATTAAGCAACATCTAAACATACTTTATTGGCTGGAAGACTGGCACACGAATTGAAGTGCTTGCGTCACAAGCTCATATCAGAGGCTTGATTCCCAAAAATCACATACCACCCATCATGGTGGCGCATGCATGTATTTACAGCACTCGGAAGGATGAGGCAGGAGGATTGCAGTGAGTTCAAGGAGAGCCTGAGTTACATAATGAGTTCAGGACCAGTCGGGGCCACAACGTGAGACACTGTAAACAAGCAAGTAAACAAAGAAATAAATAAAATAAGTCTACCTAATTCATCTTTCCATTTAATGGAATATGTATTTGATATACAGTGGTTGGATTAAGCTTGAGAATTTTAGCACATATGTATTTTGACACCATTAGCAACCCTCCTGCTTCTCCATTTTGAACCTCCTATCCCCCATGTCCTCTCCCAACTCCAAATATCTAGCCCATTTTATTTTATAAGCTACCTGTATTCTTAGTTTCTTATTTTCTCTGTTGAAAAGCATAATACAAAGGCAGCAGGAGTGAAACACAACGCTTATCCCAGTCACTTGGAAAGCTGACCTGGGATAAATACTTGAGTTCAGAAATTCATAGAAAAACTGGTTAATACAGATAGTCTCAAACTTAAAGAAAAGAAAAAAAAACCTAAAACTAAAACTATTAACAAAATTATTCACACGTATTTTTGGTTTGCTGACTACGGAAGATTCCTGTGTGGACACCCCTTAATAATACACTAATGGATTATATTTTGTAAGCTTATTTTTTAGGCTTTCTGCTTCATAGACTGTAATGTGTTTTCTGTGCTGGGCATGGGCTGTGTGTACACATACTTCCTTACACGATCTGGTGTTCATCTTTAGCAAGGCTAAGGAACAGTCACCCATAAACTGAACGATTGCAAAGTTGTTTACTTCGAGGACAGCTGTGCATTGCTCGGCTGATGATTGATGAATGCTTTTTCTCAACATCTTCCTCTTTTTGGAATTCATCTCATGCACATTTTTCCTAGAACATTGTCCTGTTTTAGCTTCATCTTCAATTGCTCGCCGCATGTGTGCTGGTTGTTTCATTTTCATTTCCAAAAACTGTTTCCATGGGATGGCAACAACAGCACTTTAGGCTTGTTATGAAAATCTAAAATAAAATAAGAAATAGTATATCACAATTCAATATAATGATGAGTACTGTTTTATGGGTACATATATTAATTTTATTCAATGTTATGACAATGTCTTGAGTGACATGCTATAAACATATATTGAAATATGCAAAGACAAAGAACAGTTTTTCTATATTTTATCATTTGTATGTATGACATATGTGTATACATATATATATGAAACATGAATGTACATATATATGACATATATGTATATGCATATATATATAGATATATATATATATATATATATATATTGAAAATATTTGGATTACTGAAAATATTTATAGGATAGAATTATGAGAAAGCACCGTGCTTTTAGTATGTAAATGTCCCACAATCAGGGGTCTGGCCCATATTGGTTTATCTGACCAGATGGCTCACGGAGCATCCTACACCACCAACAATCCTACTGTGCTGTCTCCCTCCATCGTCCAAGCAAAGTACTTCTAGCAATCTTAGCTGTTTTCACATTATCTGTCCAATTTCTAGGTAGCAGTTAAAATGATAATCAGGTCGCAGTCAACAACCGGTTGCCCATTTCACTTACTAGCAGTTGATCACATTTTCGTTTTCTACAAGATCCCAGTATCATTTTAAATCCTGCTTATCAAAAGACTAACAGTTGTTGGCCTCAAACAAGACATGCATTTACTCCCAAACTCTGGGGTATTGCACTTGAGTTTCTTGGTAGGGCTCCCCGGAGCTCATTGCAATATTCTTAGTTGCTACAATGTCTTTAAGTGTTTTATGGCCATTGTCATTGTTGTTGCTCACCTGTGCTAGTAAGTACTAACGCAAGGGGAAGAAGAGCTGCTGGCAGCCTCCACGCCTGCTGCTATCTTTCCCTGCGTTGGGTCCTGCTCAGACTCAGCAGCCTTTCTAGTTACCCAATAAGATATACCTGAGTAGCTTCATCAAATGTGGGGTGCATCATCAAAATACAAAGAAGCTCACAGAGCATTTGCTTCCATTTTATTGAAATGTCATTTAAATCATGGCAATTTTATTTTGCTTTATATGAAATACCCTGATGCGACAGTGGTTGTAGAAAACAACTAACAGATTTCCAAGCACGTGGGTGCCTGAGCTACCTTCCCTCTCCCAGCTTCTAGCTGAGTCATGTGCTACCAAATATTTTAGTTATTTTTCCTTTTTTTGAATTCTATTGTCAGTGCCCTTTTGCAGTAAGATGGCATTCTTTTGAGTGTCTAAGTATCAGTAAACTAGTCTACAGGAGATTGCAAAATGACACAGACATGATGCTGCCCAGCTGTCTGTCAGTAACAGTGAACTGCATCTGGTGGTTCTTCCTGCAGGGTTCCCGTGCTGTGACTCCTGTGCTGAATGTTTTGGCTTTTCCTATACCCAGAGTTGACTCGCTGTGTGTGATTTTGACTCACAGATATCTATTCCTCACTCCTTTCTACCTACGGTATCTTGATTTCTCAGGCCCTGACATTACAAATTTTTTGGGCCCTGCAGTTGGCCAGCACCTTATGACAATTTTGATCCCAAGAGGGGATCTGTCATATCCTTTAACACATAGTCCACCTGCCTGCTCTCCCAACCTGCCAGCCAATTCTGCTGAGTCCTTTTCTACCCAGTCTCTGACCCCTGATATTCATTGTCAACTGTAAGCAATCTACTCATAGTTTGTTGTAAAGGAAGACTTTATTTTACAATTGAAAAACATAAATATCACAAATACTACACACAAAATATAAAAATTTTTAATTCTAATATGTTATTAACCAGATTGATATAATTTATCTCTCTCTAGTTGGGTCTATGTGCAAATCTTTAAGTTTGGTAATTTCAGCATAAGGTATGACTAAAACTTAGAGCAATAGAAAATAACTCAGGGCCAATCCTCTTGCTCTGAGATATGTTACATTTTGTAAACAAGAATTCTTGTGTTTTGGGGTGTCGCCTTTCCTTATTTGCTGTAAGCTTTGCTTCATCATTGATGTCAACAAACACACAAAGAGTATGATGATAAATTTGAGTACTAATGAACCACAGAACACTAAATAATGTTAAAAAATCCAGTTTTTCTAGTTCTGTTTTTAATCAAAAGTATTCTCCTTTCACTTATGGATGAAAGGAAATTTATCTCAGCAACAAGATGACTGTCTAATGAAGATAATACATGTAAATATTAATTTAAATATAGATTCCATATATAAATAACTACACAAACTTAAGAGCATTTAATAGTTAATGTTACACAAAATTAGGAAGAATTTGTAGTCTCTTGTGAAATACAAATGAATGAAAATATTTTATATAGGTCACCTAAAAGAAAATTAAAATATTAACAGATCTGAATTCACTAGATTAAAATGAAAGAACTTAAATTTAAGGCAAAATGATTAGATTTTGGTCCCTGACCATTCAATTGCTTAGAATATAACTTGAAAATGGAACATTCTTCTATTATTAGAAAAGGAAAAGTTAAAGTTAAAACAAGGACCCCAACAAGTAAATACAATAAAATAGAAACTATTCTTGAGTCCTGGAAATTAAAATTGATTTTGGTGTTCAATTAGTATAGAGAATGATGAGTCTCCAGATTGAGGAAATGTTCAGCATACTAATTTTTCTTACTTTTTCTTAGCTTTAAGATGATTTTAAAATAGTGGGCAAAATAATTCCATGCTATTATTTTATTTTGTAGTAAGTTTCAAACATAGATCCATTAACAAAATGATATATTCAGATAATCTTCTGATATAATATTCACTTAAATGATACGACTACGATGTAAAAGATAACTAGAAAGTCATTTTTAAATTAGAAAACATTAAAACACAGAGAAGAGATTTAGTGTGCAGATAATAACCTAGGTGACTTTCTATGAAAAAAAAACGGTTATATTAGTGCAGTAAGCGAAGGGTAGCATACATTAAAACTAGAAATAAATACAATTAGGATCACGGTGGGGGGCATAAGAGATCATTTATACTGCTGTGAGGACTGGCCTCCACTTCCGCCTCTGCAGTGTCCTTCCTCACTGCTGTCTGTGAACAGACGGTGACCTTCTGAAACTGTGTGCTAACTCTTTGCTGTGACAGTATCCTACCTAATGAGCCTTGTCTGAGGAGAGATTATTGCCAATTCCAACTATGAGATTAAATTAATCTTTCCTCTCCAAAAAGATAGTTTAGAAATATTTGCGTCATAAGAATTATAGATCTTCATTTGTTTGCTTCTAAACAAAATGAAAAGCCAGTATAAAATTTGGAGTAGCGGGAGGGACATAAGGAAAGAGGGAAAGTCCTTGTCAACTTGACAAGATACGTAGGTGCACAAAATGCTCAACTTCATTGTAAGTCTTAAATTTTGCATATATACATATCAATAAAATGGAGGAAATATATAAAGTTTGGAAAGCTCAGATAGGCAAGACATCTTTGAGAAGATCGCTTTATGGTGCTAGAGGTGCAACCCAGGACCTTCACACTGAGCTCTACCACCATCCAATTTTTATTTTTGATTTTGATATGTCTCAATAATTCTCAATAATTTGAATTGCCAGTCTGAGATTGAACTTGCGATTTTCTGGCCTGAGTCCCCCTGCTGGAATAGGCTTGAAATATCAGCCTTTAATGAAGGGCAACTGGTCAAACTAGATAGGAAGTTGTTCAAGAGGGCCTATCCATATCAGTGGCTTAGATTATGATCACAGTTTTAAATTTATAATAAACAGAGATGCCTTTCCTCTCTAAGATTTTGTTTCTAAATTTGTTGCATTTTAATAATTAAATATTGATTTAATACATAGCATTTATTGAATTAATCAGTTGTAGTTTTTGTCTTTAACTTTGTCTCTTTCTAAATAATGTTGTTTCTGATATTTTTCAATGTCTATAATTTTTTAAATAAGGTATTTTTGCGTATCTTTACTATATATATGCCAATGCATTGATAATAAAAAGGGTTAGCTTGAATAGAGTATCATTAGAACAGTCTACATCAACAATATGTTTTGGCTAGTATCAAGTTCCTCAATTAAATGCAAATCTATGTATCTGTTAAGAGAATGTTCCAGGTCATTGCATATTAACAGATTCCCAGAATATGAGCCAGAACTAATAGAGAACATTTTTTTCCAGTTCTTTGTTTGACCACAGGTGAGCCAACTTATTTTCCCTTTGAAAGAGTCTTTCCTTGAAGATCTTCCCCACCATACAAGTATATTCTGATCATTCAATGAGAAATTGTCTAGAAACTGTGACAAGTTATCCTAATGCAAGCCCAAAAGTAGAAGCTCTGAATTGTGGTATCATGTAGTGAAAATCAAGTTTAATTCTTGTTCTGACTCAGAATTTGTCATGCAGCAAGTTGTGAGAAAGATTGCATGAGAAAGTTGAAACAAAACACATTAAATACGGTCATAAAAAGAGATAGTCAATTATAGCTTTGCAAAAGCCATTGTAAAACTGAAAGGATTGTTGGTATAAAAAGCTAATCTTTTTCTACTACTGACTAAGGTGTATGATAATTATATTTATGTTATCAAGGGTGAGCAGGCAATGGATATGAAGGAGATAAGAACAGATGAACCAATCTCAGCGTTATCTAATATATATCTGCCTTCAACAGAAAGACATTAAAAGAAAGAGCAATGTTGTCATTCTACTGTGAAGAGGAAATTATGAAATTTTAAAGTTGCTCCAATAGAAGCACCAAGAAGTGGATAAAAGAGGGAAATTGATCACTCTAAGCAGCTGGTTTCAGTAATTTGATCTGCTCAAAATAAATGTTTATGATAGGAAATCAGCAACACATATAAATTGCTAACTTATGAATGTGGAAACTAATTCTTTTTCAAAATATTCTAGTAGAATACAAGTTTGGAATGAATATTCAGTGGAAGAAATGTTTTACTTTATAAATGAATGTTTACTAACAACAGGCCACATACAGGTAATTGTATTGTCCTAAAATTAATGTTTACTTCTGGCATTTATATGCACACATATAAAGAAAATAATAAGCCGTTTTAAAGATCAAATATATTGGAATAGCACAATTTGCAATTAATAAATAATTGTTTTCATATTACAGATGTAAAGATGATTTGTTATGTTTTACATTTACATTTATGCCAAGTTTAACACCTAAAGATACATGTTTAATAATCATCTGCTTATGTTAGAGATCATAGTAAAAATAATTTTTGAATTTTTTTTTCAATCAGGAAAAAAACATGAGGGTTGTGAATAGTCAAAAGTCAGTGGTGAAGCAATATCCAGTCTTCTAGCTAGGAAGAGAGTGGAAGTTTATAGCATATAAGATTACATTTACTAATTCAGAAATCAGAGCTACAGAATAGCTTTGTAAAACATATACTACTATTGTATGTTAATATGCTAAAATCTTGAGTATCATCCAAATATCAGAGATACTTTCTATAAAAATTCAACTATTGTGCTATGCAATGGAAATTAAGGTTCTAGAATAGCTCTGGCTAGGACAGTTGTCAGTAGTAGAAGCCCTGGTGTTGTGCTCTTTACCCCATCATAGAGCACAAACATCTACCTCATATGTGTTGGATAAATTAAAAATTGAAGTTTAAATAAAAAGTGGTGTCTGAAGGATTGGCACAGTGGGTGCAGCACTTGCCCTATAAGGGCAAGGTCCAGATTCGGATTCCCCAGCACCTTATAAGCAAAGTGTGGTGGGACATCCCTGTAATTGCAGCACTCAGGAGACTGAGGCAGGAGGATTACCATGAATCTGAGGCTAGGTTTGGCTACAAAGTGAGTTAAGGACAAGTCAGCACTATAGAGCAAATAATAAAATAAAGAAACTGAAAAATAAAATAAAATAATAAAACCAAAGTGGTGTTGAGGAAATTTACTGCCTTTCCCCATTTTATTGATATGTATAAGTGCAAAATTTAAGGTTTACAATGAAGTTGAGCATTTTGTGCACATACATACCTTATCAAGGTGACAAGGACTTCCCCACTCTCCTTTTGTCTATCCCCACACTCACCCCTCCCTCCCTCCCTCCCCACCCTACCCCCCTGTTTCACTTTGTTTTTCATTTTAAGTTCCATGAGAGTTGTGATCTGGATTTCTCATATCAGAGAGACCATTCGATGTTTCACTTTCTGCTTCTGACTCACTTCACTAAGCATGATGTTCTCAAGTTTCTTTCGTTTGCCTGCAAAAGCCTTCACCCTGTTGGACTTTATAGATGCATAGTATAAGAAATAGTATACAATTCCAAATTGACTAGAAAACAATTGAATATTACATCAACAAAATATCAAGTGATTTCATGAAAAGTACTAAATAGGAATCAATTATTGTTCTGAATTTAAAGCAGATCATCTTAAAGAGTTTAAAGTCTTTGTGCCATTAAGCATTCATATGTATTTTAAAAATTAATAATAATTTAAGCTCGTAAATCAAATAGGATCACAGTACAGTATTCTCACTGTAACACACAGTACTCAGACAGCCTGGAAACTGTTTCCAGTAGTTTGCAACCTGACTTTTGAAGAAAGGCAACTTCATGAATAATAAGGAAGACAATTTTTTGAATTTGTCACTAGAAAAGAATTAGATTTATGGATTTCAAATACAAATAATAAGGTGAATCACTCAGAGCACAGGAAGATGAATAACATTAAGGTCCACCAAGTTAATACAAAAGGCTTAAAGTACTGTGGTTGATTCCTTGTGTTTATGTTAGCAAACTATACATTTTTTCAGAGAATTTTGGAATACTCAGAGCTGCTATAATAAGATAAACCCATGTTGATTATGAAATGTTTTCAGCAACAAAATTCATTTGATTTTAGTTAAATAACTATTGAAGATTTTTTTCCCTAAATTTCCTGTAGGGATAGTATAATATTTTGGAGGTAATTGCAGTTGAATACATTTAGCAATATCTAAAATGTTTGCTTGGTGAGTTGACTTCTGTGCTAATTAAGGAGAAAATCAATATTTCAGCAGGGAGTTTTTTTAGAGGTGTCCATAACAAATCTCCTAAGATATGAGAATACATTCAATTCACAAATGACCTAACACGAGAATTTCTATTGTGTCAATTCATCTCACATTTACCAATTTGTATTTATGGATGTACTTTTCATATACTACATTTGGCATTTAGATATGTTAATAAGTTCATATATTCAAAATGTGGAACACTTTTTATTGTAGGAATATGACACAATGAAAAAATTATTCTTGAATATGATTGGTTATTCAATGATTATTATATGTTTAGTCATTATGGTAAAATCTTCGATTAAATTTCTCATATAGATAGTACTTGTGAAACAAATTTTATTATATGGTTTTGAAGGTTAATAAAATGAAATTTAGAAAAAGAACACATAACTTTCTGAGAGTCACATCATTTTTAAATTCACAAGAAGAATTAAATTCAAATAATTCAAATCCTGACTCTAAAATCTTGTAGAATATGATATACTTTGTTTATCAAAAATAGTCTGATTCACAAGTGCTAAGTACCCGAATTTGATTCACCTGAACCATATTAGCTGTACTTGTTGCACACCTGTAATCCCAGCACTTGGGAGGCTGAGGCAGGTAGATTGTTCTGAGTCTAAGACCAACCTGGGCTACATAGTGAGTTCAGATCCAGCCTGGACTACAGAGTGAGACTGTGAGACTCAGCCTCAAAAAAAAGAAAGAAAGAAAGAAAGAAAGAAAGAAAGAAAGAAAGAAAGAAAGAAAGAAAAGATCTAATTCAAAGATGTTTGTCATGGTTCCTTAAACAAATGTTCTGAAAAACAGTTGAATCACAAAGCAACAAAATGAAAACAGATAGTTGAAAAGTAAATGGCCAACTACCACTATCACATCCATTTGGTTCTATACCATGTCTTTTATTCTGGGTTTCTTTTATTAGAAAAACAATGTGATATTTAACCTTCTGTGTTTGGGGGGTGGGGGAGATCATGGGAGGGCCAAAAAGAGGAGGGGCAAGAATTGTAATGTTGACACAATAATATGAGCACAAAATTCTCAAACTCAATGTAGCCATTGTGAAACATGCACATATATGTGAGAAACAAAGAAAGGTGAACTGAAATATGACAAAAAGTTTATAACATTACTTACATATTAATCATTTGCATAAATTTATTTAAATACTCAAAATAGCATCAAGATCGAAGCTGACCTTGACCTTATAATATATTATTGGAGGGGCTGAAGAAATGGCACAGCTGCTAAAGCTCTTGCCTTGCAAGCTCAAAACCCTGGGTTCAATTGACTAGCACCACATAAAGCCTGGCATAATGGCACATGCCCCTAAATCCAGCACTAAAGAAGCGAAGGCTGGAGGATTATTGTGAGTCCAAGGCCAGTGTGGGCTCCATAGTGAGTTTAGGACCAGCCTGGGCTACAGAGTGAGATTCTGTCCCCATCAGCCCCCCAAAACAAATATATTATTGGAGACATGCATGACTCTAAATATAACAACATAATATATTTATGGTATATATTTTAAAAATTTAGCTCATACAATTTCATGAGAGATTCTAGAAAAAAAATAGAGACAGAGAATTCTGGAAAAGAAACAAGTATAGGGGGAAAGCTCTCTGAGACATTACTATTAGCTAAACAAACTTTGGATCGGTGGCACAGATGCAACAAGATAAAAATGGCTAAGAAAAAGAAATTAAAACAGAGAGACTAGTATGTGTGAATGTGTGATGAACCTTTGACAAAAAAACAGAACAAAACAAAAAACAAACGAACAAACAAAATGTTTGGCATGTCAGAAAGCCTAAAATTGACATAAATACCATGAACAAGTTATTTCCAATATGCCTTAATAGGACAGCTGGAGACAGATCACTCAATACTGATAGAATGCAATAATAAGAGTCATCCCTTGAGGAAGAATTAAGTATCAAGGAATGATAATGTGTGGAAGTGGTCATGGCTGTCAACAAACACAGCTGAAAATGAATTTAAATGTTCTGCAGTGTTTCCAATCACTGAGGTTTATGAGAGACAAATTAGATTATAGATAAATGTCTCTGCTTTTCTATTTAGGAAATCACAGATGGAAGAACTGGCACTACTGAGTCAAATGGCAGATTTTGCAGATAAGGAATAATAGCTTATATGTTTAAACTACCTTTGCAGAAACATTCACAAATCAATAATTAGTGTTTTTAAAAAATGTTTGCACTGAGATTTAGTGTACAAAAGCAGATCTTGAAGTAGTTAACTATATGTTTCCCTTCAATTTCAAAATTGCAAAATACTAAAAACATATTTATATTTTATGTATTAATAATTTAAATAATATAAAATATCTTATTTTAATATGATGGCATTTGGGATAATGATGTGTTTGTATATTGATCAGTAAATACAAACAGGACAGAATAAAATAGTCAAAGATAATCATGTAGCCAACTGTACCTGTTACCAAGATTTTTACCTTGGGAAATTGGGATGATTAAATTCTTGTTCTGTCTCACCAGGAAATACGAAATTTCAAGAAAAATTTGGAATAATATCACTTATGTGACTAAGAAAAACAAAACAGAAATCAAAATAAAATACTCATGTCCAGATTTACAAATGGCAGCTACCTTCCATCAATAAAACTCAATAAAAGGTTTATGAAAAATTATATATTTAGAAAATTATTCCATGAACATAACAAACATTATATAGGAAAATATAACCCTATAATATTTCTTAAAAATTCTAAATTTAGTGTTATAATGAAAACCACAGTATTTTCAAATGTCAAATATTAATCGTTGTAACTGAAGTAGTAATAGAACTACACGGGAGTCATAGGTAAAAGAAAGCAGTGAAAATACAGCTAGGGAAGTTGTGGAAGGTATGAGAAATGTAAGGCCATTTTTAATTTACGAAATAGAAAAGTATTTTTATTTCTTTGTACTTATTTCAGCATGTTTTATGGTCTATAATATGATTTATTTGAGAAAGTGTGTTCCATGTGCTGCTGAGAAGATAGTGTATTCTTTTGATATTGGAGGGAACACTCTATAGACTTTTACTAAGTCTAAGTTTTCTGTTGTGTCATTTAAGTGTAGTATTTCTTTTTGGATTTTCTGTTTAGTTGACGTGTCTATCAGTGATAGTGGAGAATTAAATTTTGTTACAATAATGGTAATGGGACCTAATACAATCTCCTACTATAATGTATTGGGATCTAACTTTTTTTGTTTTGTTTTACATGACTGAGTGCTCTATCTATTTATCTATCTATCTATCTATCTATAAATTGATGACTGTGAATTCTTCCTGTTCTATTATTCCCCTAACCAGTATATAGAGACCATCTTTCTCTCTCCTAATTTGTTTTGTTCTGAAGTCTGACATATCTGAGTATTGTATAGCTACTCCTGCTTTTTTCCTGGTTCCCGTTACATGAAATATTGAATTCTGTCCTCTTATTTTCAGTCTGTGAGTGTCCTTGTGGATAAAATGTGTCTCTTGTCAGCAGCAAATTTTGGGTTTTTGGTTTTTGATGCAGTCAGCTAGTCTGTGTCTTTTGATAAGTGAGTTAAGGCCATTCATAGTCATAGTGATTACCAAGGTATATTTGCTATTTTCTGTAATTGTTAAATTTTTTCAGTACTGTTTAGTTGATTAACTCTTGTCATTTCATTCTCCTCTTCTTCTGCTTCCTTTTCTCTGGAGTCTTGAATGCTCTTAATTTTCCTTTCTCTTTCTAAATTTCCTTTCTATGTTTTCTGCAATGCTGGTCATTGGCTACAAATTTCTTTATCATAGAAAATTTTAGCTTTTCCCTCTATTATAAAGGATAATTCTACTGGATATAACATCCAGTTTGGGCATTTATGCTCTCTTATCACTTGAATGAGATTGCTCCATGATCTTCTGGCATGTAGGGTTGGGGTAAAAATCTGCAATTAGTCTGATGGGATTATCCTTGAAAGTCACCATCTATTTTTCTCTTACAGCTTTTAGTATTCCCTCTTGGTGTTTGGTCTCTAGAATTTTGAATATGATATGTCTCAGGGAGGTTCTCTTCTGATCAAAGTTATTTGGAGTTCTATATGCCTGCAGCAGCTCAATATTCATTGCTTTCTGCAGATTTGGAAAGTTTTCTTCTATAATTTCATCCAACAGAACCTTTAAGCCTTTTCTTTCATCCTCAGTTTTCTCTTGCACTCCCATAACGCTGAGGCTGTCTCTCTTTGGGACAACAATCGGCTGTTGTAATCAGTCTGTTTCTTGTTTTTGTTTGTTTGTTTATTTGTTCTGTGAATTGAAATAATTTGTTATTTATTCTGATTTCATAGTGGAATAAAACTGGAAATAAACAGTAAAATAAAATACACAAATATATGAACACTATGTAACTTACTACTGAACAAACAATGGGTCACAGAAGAAATCAAAAACTTGCTAAAGTTAAAAGATGAGGAACATTGGGTCCTGAGTGGCAGAAGTCAGCCAGGAAAGCTAACTAGCCAACTGATGAAGCCTTTCTTTTAAAGGACTGAATCTCATTCTTCAAGAATGTAACAAACATTACATAGGAAATTATAACCCCCCACCCCCCTTTTTAAGGGACTGAATCTCATTTAAATAGGAAGTCAGGCCTCCAGCTCTGATAAATGTCCATCTGTCTGACAAAGGCCCTGTTGTGCATTGGCAACACCTGAGTTTTAGAGGAGTCAGAGCCAAATCAATACGTCTTCCCTTCAATGTATCTTAAATAACTTTTGCTTCTCTTCAATAAGGGCACCTAAATTCATTGTGTTCTCTTCTTCAGGTCTGTAACTTAATTATGTACACAGAGACACTATTCTTAAATAAGGTCACAGCATCAGATAAGGAAGATTAGAATGAGACACATGTTTATTGGGGGAAGGGCATAACTTTTTCTTTTATACTATAAACAATAAGGAACAAAATGAATTAATATGTAAATTTTAATGGCAGATTTATATTAAGAACATTATATTCTACATTTTGCTTAATTTAGTCTTTGGAGAGCTTCATATTCATTCACATTTGTGTTGGCAAGTGACTTAAGAAGGCATCTACTTTAGTTTCTTTCCAGTTGAAGAATCAGATCATAATTTATTGATTTTGGAAGTCAAATTTCAGTGGATAAGTACATAGCTTTTTAAAAAAGTCTAATTTGGTTTATTATACCTAACCTCATTGCCTCAAATGACTTTTGTGTCATTCAAGGTTATACATAAACTGTAAATGTCAATTTAAAGTGTTGTGTAATAGTACCTAACATGTAAAGTCATTTCACTAATTAAACAAAATAATGAAAGAAAACTACAAAATCTGCTCTGAAATATACATTTAAGATATAACAGATATGACATAAAGTTACCAGAGTCACACAGAAAACAGCAGATCTCCCTGTTGTTTCGTTTTTTAACTCCTTAATCTTTTTATAATAAATAATTGAGCTATGGCATTATTTTGTGTGTTCTTAGAAGTTTTGCCCCACTTCAATTCCCAAAGTATCTCATTATTTTGATACTTTATAGAAATAGTTTACAGCAGTCTTTCCACCATCTTCATGTGAAAACTTTGAAAGTTTGCAAAATAAATCCATATATACACAGAGAGAGCACAAGAAAGCCATATTGTAGAAACGTATTTCTATCAAACAGAAAATTATCAAATGATGAAAATTATCAGCTTCATAATTTTTATCTGATAATTTATATATTGATTGCATATGTATTCATTATTTTAACAAAAATAATACACTTCTTGTTTCATCTGGAATCATGCTGGATTTGAGGGAAGCTACAAACAGAAGATGAATTGTTCGTTAGTTTTTCTCCTTATGAATGCAAACACTGAGAGTCTAATTGGGTGAAACATGGAGGTAAATGAACCTCACGAGCTAAGCAACTGGTCTTTTTGGAAGAAGAATGATGCTTTTGTAAATTAAAAAAGGCACAAGACAGTCAAGGGTTCATGGGAGATAGGTCTTAGCACTTTGAAAACTAGCAATGAGGGTTAGAAATTTAACTCAGCGGCAGAGTACCTGTCTAGAATGTGTGAAGTACTAGGTTGGTCCCTGGAACTGGGAAAAAAGCCAATGAAGCCAGGCACTTGTCAGCAATAACTTAGAAAACAGTTATTGTAAATAAAGTACAGGTTTTCTATTTCTTTTGTTTTTGAGAATAGACTCCAAGAATGACTGTTACCATATGTACAGCTATCCAGCTTTGTGTTTAGTTCTTGACCTAAAAGAAAAATTGACTTCAGATTTCTTGGTATTTTACTAGATCTTTTCAATTCCCTAGGCATCCTTGTAGGAACAAATTGTCTTGGACATATTTGCTTTGAGCCTCTCACTCTGTCCTTCTACTGAAGAGCCTTACCACCAGCTGCACAGGTTTGCTTTCTACCAGTTCTCCAGATTCAGATGTTATATCCAGCTCAATGGGGTTTTCCACTTAGCTCCCTTCTCACCAAGGCAGCAGCCTTCCACTGTGACTTCTTTGTGGCCAATTTCCTTCCTTGGCGCTGACTCCTGAAGCTCTTGTCATCGCAGTTGTTCTCTGACCAGATTTGTAGAACTCAGTCAGTCACGGTACCGTGACAAGCTCAAGAAAGCAATGGAGCCGAGCTGCTCTGACACCTAGCAGTGTAACAGGGAAGCAGATCTGAGAGGTGACACCTGAGCTGTGTGGCTTATTACGGTGAAAAATATTTTATAAATCATGTGCATACATTGTATCTTAAATTGCTGTGTTGAATCAATAATACAAACTAGCAAGGAAAGCAAAAATGATAACAAGGCTTAGTTATTTTATCAGCCTCATTTCTCAAATTAAGTTTTACCTTCACACAGGAATATTTGCCAAAGAAAACTCTTATAATTCAAGTCAATAAGCAAGAGGAAACTATGCATAACTATGAAAGTAAATATATTAAATAGTGAGCAGGTTAAGACATGTAAGTCTATAAATAAAATACAATTTTGGTATATGTTGGAAATACTAATATTATTGAATCATATTGATCTTAGTGAATTAAGGTTATGCATTGAATTATTAAAATCACATTATTCTAATCCATTAAATGAATTTTGATAATCATTTTAAGGACAATGTTTATGGATAAACTTTAGTAAAAGAAACAAGTACCGAATTGTTGTCGAATACAATATAGACACTAGTAGTGAAGCATTGGTTTCTGTTTGTGGAGACTATTGAATAACCTTAAAATGAGAAGCCTATGGATTAACACATAACAATACAGTCAAGCTGAATTGTATTGTATTTTAGCTAGTTATATATCTTTACAAGCAAAGCTGTATAAATAAGGTAATGATTTTACTTAAAAGTAATTTTTCTGAAGTAAAATTTCATTATTTTATCTGTATATTCTTATTCAATTTTTCTCTGAGTCTACTGTACTTCTATTAATATATTCTTTAGGTAAAGAGCCAAATTTTTCTCAATAGTATTGGTGAAATATTTTTCAACACTGCAATGATTTATTGAAGGCCTAGCAACCTTTACTTTTTTTATACATGGGATCATGTTATTGACAGATGTTGAAGTTATAAAAGGACTTGTAAAGAGAGGTTCTTTCTTTTAAATCCCTGAATATCCTGAAATACTTTCAGATTTTTTAGATTACTAAATTTAAAAGTTTTGTCTGCTGAATTTTTAATTTGCTGTTTTCTGTTCTCCTTTGAGACAGTGTTTGTTACTATAAAAATTCAAAGATACTGATATCCATTGGTTTTCTTAAGAATTTTAAGATGAGAGAATAGAGAAAATTAGTAGGA
The DNA here is from genome assembly GCA_004027205.1 of Ctenodactylus gundi. Lineage (NCBI taxonomy): Eukaryota > Metazoa > Chordata > Mammalia > Rodentia > Ctenodactylidae > Ctenodactylus > Ctenodactylus gundi. The sequence goes on along the minus strand of PVKB01002222.1, from coordinate 107,241 downwards.
AAAAAATACAAATCATAGATTTTGGCACTTCATACTTTTTTTCTGGTTGGTTGAGCCTGGATTTCTTCCGGATTGAGGCCTTACTGGTCACTCTTCAATCCTAGTCTCAAGGTTCTCTTTCTCACTTAAAGAAATTCAAACCTGTTTCTAGCCACTGTGATGCTTCATTGTTATTTCGTTGTTGAGTAAAAGGCTTTTGAGAGCTGCAAGCAAAGGAACAATTCTAAATACTGACATCAAAAATCCATAGTAGAATTTTAGGTGTTCTTTCTGAGAAAGAAATAAAAGCCAAACCAGGGCACCGATAGGAGCTATCAGCGGTGTAGACATTTTATTCTACCTGATGATGACAGCTCAGAGTAAGTAATGTCTACAGAAACCTTGGGAGATGTGTCCTTTGAAACGTGATATTGGTGAACACAGAACTAAAGTAAACTTGCCTGTTTTGACTCTGCATTTTCATCATTTCTGATAATAAGAAAGAATCTGGTCAAGCATCTTTTTACCAAATGTGGCAAGAATACAGGTTTCTGGAGCTGGAGGATTGACACAGAGGGTAAAGCACTTGCGTTGCAAGCACAGGGCTCTGAGTTCAGTTCCCCAGTGTCACAAAAAACAGGACACTGCGGTGCACGCCTGTAATTTCAAAATTCTAAAGGCTTAGGTAGGAGAATTTCTTGTAAGTCCAAGGCCAGCCTGGGCTACACCAGTGAGTTTAGGACTAGCCTGGGCTACAGAGCGAGTCTCTGTCTCAAACATACACACACACACACACACACACACACACACGTTTCCATATTTTGCAGGGTTTAAGAAAAGATATAACTTTATGAAAATTTAAACAGTATCGTAAGGATAAGAAGAGAACTATATATGTCTTTTGATTTAACTGCTATTATTTTATCCAACATATTGTTTTCTCCTGTTTGGTTTATAGCAGTCACTTGTTAAAGGCTCCTTTCTTCTAAGCATGGTCAAATATTTAAATTGCAAAAAAAAAAAGGCCAGAATTATCCCTATGAAAAGTACATTTTATTATGTTAATTCCTGTCCATAAACACCCAAAAAAAGCCCCAGCCCTCAACTCAGCCCTGGTTCCAGCCCCCCCCCCCTTTTTTTTCCCATTCTGTTGATATGTATAGATGCATTACATAATGTTTATAATAATCTTGAGTATTTTGTGAACATGCATTTTGTGGCAAAATTACTAACCCTTTTCCTCTCCTTCTTCAACCCTCCCACTCCACTCCAATCCTCAATATTCCCCTAAATTACTTCTATGGAATAATTTTGATCTTGGTTTCTCAAATTTTAGAAACTTTGATATTTAACCTGTTTCTTCTGGCTCACTTCACTGAGCATGATGGTCTCAAGTACCTTCCACTTACCTAAAATAGTCTCTATTGTGACAGGTCCTTTTTCTGTTCCACCTATGAGAACTTCTTTCCAACAATACCATCTTGGTTGCTTTCCTCAAGCATGCCACAAAGTGTTTGCCTCAAAATATCGTTAAGATCTTATGTAAACCCTCCCATTAGGGATGATGTATTAGCCAACTTAAAGTGAGTAAATTATATTTTTTTCATAGAAATAAGGGTGTCAGCTGGGGATGTAATTGTGAGTAATGTGGAATAGGGCAGGGGAATAACTTAGAAAACTGTTGCAAATAGTGGAGGAACCTGGCAGCATTTGGATTTTTTCTTTGTGAAGATAGAGCCATCATCTGAAAAATATTGACATAGTGATATTAAGTCACGCATACCATGCCTAGTCCAAATTGTTCACTAATGTGGTTCAAGTGAAAAAAAGAGTTATTCTAATTCTCTTAGTTAAGTCATGATTTCATTAGCTTCTAATTTCATTTTTTAATACATATCACTGTGGCTCAAACCCTGGGCCTTTTACATGCTTGTAAATTATTATACTCCCAGACCTCAATTTCCCGATTGTAATATCTTTCCCCATAAAACTCCATGCACACATATTTTCAAATTTACCCTTTATTTGCACACATATTTTCAAAGTCCAATTACACATGGTCAGTGTCATTCATTTTTGTGCCACGATTTTCAGTTATTGTATCATGTAATGTTTTCTTTTTCAAATTTTGATCACAATTGTTACAAAAAATTTTTCAGATTTTTTTTTTTATTTAACAACATGGCTCCACATTTTGAAGTATAGAGACAGAGCAGTCATGAAGATATTTGCAAGAGAAACTCCCAGTAGACATGGAGATAAAAATCCTAGCTCAGAAAAGTAAGTTATTTTTGTCTTACTCTGATTTTTGAGAGAGATAATTTTGAAGAGATAATAAGCTGCTCTCCCACCCCAATTACACATTCTAGTTCTATCACTTATTAATTTTCAATAGTACAATTTTTTTCATCATGTATTTCTTAGTATTAAAAATAGATTGCTTTGTGTTTTCTTGTTTTTAGTTGTAGAAAGAATTTTTTGGAGTACTGGGCCTATGCAATAATAGCTGTATATATTATGCCAGATGCTGCTGTTTCAATGTTTATATATCTAAAATAACTAGTTATGGGTCTGTATTAGTTGACTAGATTATCTTCAATTGTAAAAGACTAAATGTGGTTGAGGTAGGAGGACTCTAGACTTGGGCTAAGTGTTGCAACTTAAAAATTTAGCAAGATCTTGTCTCAGAATCCAAAATGGAGAAATGAAAAGAAGATGTAGCTAGTGTGAAAGTCCTGAGCTCGATCCCTAGTACCCTTTCTAGTACCTAGAAAACAAAGAAATGAACACCTAAAGCAACAATAAAGATAAAACTGAATCAAGATAAAAGTTTAATGTCATTTGAAGTAATGTCTTAAACCTGTAGAGATGCTATCAAGTCAAGGTACAGGGAAACAATCTTTGTTCAACAATGTATAAAATCATTTTGCTTTCTTTCCTTTCCTTTTCTTTTTTTTTCTTTTTTCTTTTCTTTTCTTTTTTTTTTTTTTTTGACAGCATCCTGAACTCACTCTAAAGCCTCATCTGGCCTTGGACTCAGAATAATCCTCTTGTCTCAGCCTTCCTAGTGCTGGGATTGCAGGCTTGAACCACCACAGCCGGCTTATGTGGTTCTGGGGAAAGAAACTCAGGTACCTAGCATTTGCTAGGCAAATGCTTTAACCACTTAGTCACTCCTCTATCCCATATAAAATCTTTTATAACAATTCCAAATTAAAAAATAAATTTTGGGGACCAGTAATGTGGTTCAGTGGTAGAATGCTGACTTAGCATGCACACTGGCCTGAATCCAAATCCTCAACAACTATTTAAATAAGTAAATATTTCCCTGTACTTGCTCTATTTTTTTGTTTGCTTACTTTATGGTATACTTTTGTGCGAACTATTTGAAAGTTACAAGTGCTAACGTTTACCATCTATGTTAAATATGAAAGAATTCTTTTTTTTGTCTTCTTGAAATATCACTAGGGACCATGAAAGTTGCAAAATGAAGTGAAAGTGTATTATCTGTAAACTGTTACATTTTTGTTATTTTTAACTCTTTTTTACTTTATGGTAAAAGTAGTATTGATATACATATTTGGGCTTATATCCACTGGAAGTAACACTTACTTCATTGTTAAATGATTACCTTGACACTCTTCAAAATAAGAATGATATTCTATGTGCATAAAAGTCATCTCAGAAGTATTTTATGCTTGAATCAAATTTTATATTTCCTTTTGTGTTTTATTTTATATACATATGCATATATATAGGATATATATATATATATATATATATATATATATATATATATATCTCCTCATATTGGTCATCCACATTATATAAGACATATTTATGTCTAATAGTAATTTGAAATTATCAGTGCAAACAACTTCACTTTTAAATTTATATTTATATGAAGTTTTCACTAAAGCTTACCCTTCAATTCTACAAAATATAGCATCTAGTTATTTGTGAACTGTTCTTTTCTCAGACTATTCATTCATTCACTCTTTTGTCCTGGTAATATCTATGCTACCAAGAGAGGCTACACTATACTTTGTGTCTGGTTATTTCTCAGATACAAAAATCCTTCATCAAAGTTTTGTTGTTCTAAGTGAAATCTGACAGATACTTATCTGACAGATACTTAATGAACATGGTAAGACTTCTAGCATTTACTATCTAAGTCTGTATGAAACAAAAAGTTAGCTACTTGCAAATACAAGGAAAGTGCCCAATAAATGCAGATACTATGCTCTCATTTTTATAATTTCAAGAACTTTTAAATTTATATGCCAAGATATTAATTTACATTTTGGCACTTCCATATATATATATATATATATATATATATATATATATATAGCACTTGGATGATTTTGGAAGTTTGAAGAAATATATAAAAATTACATAATGTCTCGACCTTGTATAAATTCCAAGAAGAATATTTCATATCAATCCAAAGTTATAGTCAAATTAGCTGCTTAAATTAACTAGGCAATTTCCTCTATTTTAATAAGACTCAAAATGCGAACACTCGTATAAAGACGGGAGTTTGAATCTCCTGCACATATGGTTTTATCAGAGTACATTTTCTCTCCTAAGTGAAAACAACCTCCTTCTGAGAATAAAAATCTGAAAAGAAATCCCATTCCTGATTATCTGCAAAAGCTACAAAAGCACTTATGGGCCTATTCAACGATCAGAACTGCAGAATTTTAAGGAAGTCCATTCCTGAAATGTATCTTTATTTCTTGATGTGTTATTGCCAGTGTTATTTTAGCTGTTAGAGTATCTTAGAGACATAAAAGCAGTTGGCTGGATGTTCTACAGATGACAGCAGTAGCCTGCAGCTTACATAAACACTGTAGGGTCTGTGGACATAGTCGCAATAAAGCACAACATCGAAAACTCGGCTTATATAAAACTTAATACACTCAGCCCGGAAGATACTTCTAAGCATTTGCTAAAATTACTTCACAAGCAGGCATGTTCACTATAAAATCATCGTAATGGAGAAATAAAACAGAGGTATGGAAAAAAAAAGCAAGGCTTTCTCCAAACGGTGCTTTTTAAGTGTCTAAATAACCTCTAGGGTTATCTTGACACACTTCACAGAATTTTTTTTACTCAGAGATCCCATGTATAGCTTGACAGTGTAGGCAATTATGTTCTTTAATATTTTCCCCCAAATTTTACATTTTATGATATGTACACGAAACTCTGGATTTGTGTTTCTGCTCTCTTTTAAGCAAGAAGAGTTGACGGGCTATAACAGCTTATGTGAAGTTAGCATTTCATGGGATCTAAGACACAGGTTTATTATTGACTGGACATCAGTTTTCAATGGAGAAAATAGGTAAAATTGGGAGAAGAAAATAGGTAAAATTGGGAGAAGAAAATTTGTCAAAGCCCACCAATGGCAATGTTCCACTTGTCATTGTGAATTTAGGCAAGGTATCAAAGCCTGGTTTGATTGCAGCTAAATCAAATAGGTATCATTTCTCTGAAACATTGTGTTGTCATCATCTGTAAAAGAAGCATAGTTGAAATAGAATAATTCTATAGAAAGGTGAATAAACCCATGGGTCATAGGAAAAAGCTATTGCCACAGGACATATTTGAGGTGAACATACAGAATGAATTATCTACTATCTTACTCATCATGCTTTTATGAATTTTCACTTTACACAAGAAAACCTATCCCTCCTACATTCAGAATAATGTTATAAAATTTGGCTTGAAGGTCTGAAGGAGTGGCACATACTTCAAATCTTACCTTCGTTTTGGGCAGCTGAGGAAAAAGCTTCTTGAGTTCGAATCCAGCCCAGGCTACATAGCAAGAACACGTCTTAAAAAGAAACAAACAAAACCAGTACAAAAAAAAAAAAAAAAAAAAAAAAAAAAAAAAAAAAAAAAAAAAAAAAAAAAAAAAAAAACAAACTTGAACCCAAAGTAGTGACCACCCAAGGACCTACCTTGTCCAACAAATTGAATGTACAAAAAATGTACAGGTGTTTAAAATATATCTGTGTGTCCTATAAAATATGTAATAATATTGTTTTCTATGAAATAATCCTCACTGTGTCTGGAAATACTCAGAAATAAAAACATGCCATGCATGTTTGGCTGTCCACATTCTATTAGCAAAAAGTAATAAATAAAAAATGCTGCTTTCTTTCTAAAAAATAAATTTTGTGGTTCAAAAATTTTTAAGTCTGTTAGGTGGTTTAGGTTCTAAGGTCTTCTAGTGTAGTAAATTTTAAAGAGAATCAGGATTAAGGTTGGAGAAACACAATAGGTAAAATGTCTTCATTTATGGTTCTGCAAGAAAAGATAATATACCACAAAAGCTGGTAAGAAAACAACTGAAGTTGTCCCCAACACTTTCAAACATTATGTAACATGTTATGAAAAGCAGAACATTGAGCAGCTGAAATTTTAGTAAATTCCTAGCAATGGGAGCTCGTATGACAACTTAGCATCTTTAGCCGACTCAAACCAAGAAAATCCACAGCCATTCTAAAGATCGTCTCAATAGACCCTTCCCAACAGCTTACCAGATCAACAGCTTACCAGATTAGATGGACAAGAGAATGGGCCTGTAAGAAATGTTATTTCATGCTGCAAAGCGCTAAGAGACTGTGAAGGTAAAAGAGCAGCACCTTGAGAAGTCTTCCCTGAGACAGAGTAAGGTCAAGGTTGTGGTTCACTGCCCCTGGAACACAAACATCATGTTTGTTTATAACATGGCAGATAAACAACAGGCTCAGCACATCCCTGAACACTACCCATTTCCAGCAAGTAGCCATTGGCTGCTGAAGGACACATAGGGAATGTGTTCACATTCACAATTCTGCACTGACATGCAGGACAATTTTGCCACATAAAGAGAAGTTGAACACACCTCCACTTAGGTCCTGGCCTCGGCAGGAAGAAAAGTTCAATTCCATGCCCATGGAAAGTTGTTTCTTCACAGAATTTCCCAATTTGGAAATTTTAAAACCTCAGTTTACCTGAAGATAGAAAATTGAGCAAATCTTCTTTTGAAATTATAAGCCTTGCATCTGGAAAAAAACACATGCATGCATACGTGAACACACACATGCATATATATATATATATATATATATATATATATATATATATATATATATATATATAGTTTCTCACACAGCATGGGAAAGAGCTGAAAATGACCCTAAAATGAGCTATACAAATCTTTAGCCCAGAAAATATATGAAGCTTGAGATCAGTCTCTTAGTTCATTCTGATATTCTGATACAGAGTTCTGCAGACTTTATGACACTGTACATTCAATAAATAATCTCAGCAAAACTTCTTTTCCTGCTTATTCCAAATATTACTTGGAAGGTGTAACACACATGACTCATGACCAGTCAGCATCTTGAGCTATTCTTGGCAACCACTACATATGCCATAACCAATTTTGGTAACCTCTTTTTTACTTCTTAAGACAAATAAATAAGTAAAATGAAGTCTATATGCATCCACACAGTTTTGATGTCATTTTGGAATGACTCAGTCTTTACAATTAAAATTCATGATGGCTCCAAAAATCAAGCAACAAAACAAGTCCTCTCTTTTCTCAAACTCATTTGGAGTACCTCAAGTTCCCTTTTAGCACATTATATTTTGGCAGGCATGGCAAGATCCCAACACGACTGTGCTTATCTTTACATTGGCTTTCAGTGAGTTCAGTTCGTGGTACCATAAGTTGAATCAATCACGTTCTCCAACTCTGGGGCTCATTCAGTTGGCTGGCAATGAGTCTGTTGGTAGCCCAGACTCCCTCAGGATGAGATTGGGATGTTGGGTTTTATTAAAATAGTTATCTGATTCTTCTTCATGAGTAGCATAGTTATTTTTATTTATTTATTTATTTATTTATTTATTTATTTATTTATTTATTTTTGTTGTTGATGGGACAGAATAAAAGATACCTTTAGTGAGGAAAGGTTTATTTTAGCTCAGAGTTACAGTCCGCTTATGGGCAATTGGCAGTGGTGGCAGCACACTGCAGAGACTTAGCTCAAAAGAAGGTGCCCACAGCATGGAAAATAGGCCATGGGAGGGTGAGGAAGGACAGAGCCAGCATATACTTTTCCAGGTCATGCTCCAATAATCCACCTTTCTGGACTCCGGTGATATACTCCTAACCAGGTCCAATCTTGTACAGCACAAGATATCAACGGACAGACTTACAATGGAATCACCTTTCAATTAGGAGGCTTTGGGACATTCTGGATCAAAACAATAACAAGTACTGTTCCATCATCCTTGGAAGAAGGTTCAGGTCTTAACTGAGCTCAAATAGATTGTTTTGATCAATTACAGGCCTGTAGCGTATACCACTTTTCTCTGAAAGAGGTCAGGTCTCAGATGAGGGTAGTGTTTCTCTTCTGAGAAATGCAGTGTAATTTTTTTTTTTTTTTGTAAACTGCAGTTCCTTTTGTCTCTTTGTGACTCAGCACTGAACAACCTGTAGTATGACTGTACTAAAATCTCATCATTGAAAGTTTCACCTTAAATAAACAAAGACAGTGAAATTGTTTTTTTTTTTTCCAGCCTACATGAAAGGACACACTAGACAATCTGAGCCTCGGTGAAAATATCAGGCATTAGTTCATGACATGAAGTAATGTCATAGCGACTCTAACCAGAAGAACAATTTTAGGGTACTTTCAGCACATCTGAGAGGCTAGCTTTCAGAACCCCACTTGTTATAAAATAATAGGGTTTTCTAGACACATGAAAGAGAAAAATTGACTCAAATTTCATACCTCGAAGTACATAGCTCACCAATAGCACACCTGACCCAATGCATAGCGTCAGCAGGGTCACATCTCAAACGACTTTAAATTATGGCAAATTGCTCATCAAAGCCTGAACCTGCCTTCAGGAGAAAGTTGTCTCAAAAACTCCGGGGACTTTTACCTAAAGCTCTACTGTTACCAAAATTAGGACAGAGGATTCTGGGGAGACCCAAAAGATTATGTCTTGCCTTCCATTCCAAAAGACCAATCAAAAAGACTAGTGGTGGTGAAGGCAGGAAGGAGGTTAATGTCAGTGTGCCCACGCCAGATAGAGGAGAGAGAAACACATTTTTTAAGGAGCTAGTAATAGTCTTGTGGTTACAAAGGAAAGAAAAAATGCAGCGGGTGGAGATTTGCCAGTCCTGCCGAGCTGGTCAGCCCTCCTGCTTTGTGATTTTCTCATAACTGCTCATGCAGAGCCTTGACCACAGTTAGAAAGTTGTCAATAACAAAGTTGCTCTTAATTGGCAGATAGTTTCAACTCTTGTTACAAGGTATGTGTGGAACAGATATTTTGCTTCTAGAATCCAAAGCTCTGCAGGTGAAGAGAACTTGGTAAAATAATAATAATAATAATAATAATAATGCCAGAAAAGTATGTTGGAGTTACAATAAGGATAAGCCTCTTTTCAGATTTAGGGCTATGATTGGAGATTTGTGGTCTGAAACACGATGTGCTAAAATCCATCTATTGACAATCTATTGATTGTGATTTCCCTGTAAACCTTGAAAATATCTTAGTTTATTTAATCCTGCTGTCTTCGGCCCCGGATGAGGAGGATTACTACCCTTCAGCAATCTGGTCCATCCTGTGGCCTGCTTTTTCATGGCCTTGATTATTTTCAGAATCTGAAAAAAATTAAAAAGGAAGTTTCAGTATTTATATATGGTATATTAACTGTATTATGTATTTTATTTTTTACCCAGAATGGTTCACCTTCACTCAAAAAATGAAGGGGAGGCAATAAATGCCAGGTCTCAGGTCAGACTTGCCTTTTATAAGTGAAAAACTTCACAACACATAAAAGTTGAGCAAAAACCTGAAGTGACAATAAAGGTAAAAAAAGAGATAAATACAAAATAAAGGCCGACTTTCATTTCATTTTTTTTTTTTTTTTTTTTTGTTACCGACTGAACTCCTATGGGTCTAAGGCAAGAGCCAATGTTAGCAAAAGAAAATTCTAAGTATCTCTGCTACAACCATTTTTCTCTTCATAATTGCACCATTTTAAATTATTTTCTTCTGAGACTACTGAAATCATTCAAATAGGGAAGATTGCTAAATGTACTATGAACATTTTTCTTTCTAAACTGACTGCAATTGTGAGGCTGAGCTGGCACATGTGTGTAGTTAAGCACTCAGAGGGTGGGGTAGGAAGGTTATAAGTGTGATACCAGCCTGGTCTACTTGGTGAATTCCAGACCAATCTGAATTACACAGCAAGAGATTCTCTCAAAACAGACACATAATTGAGAACTACGTAGAATCTAGCAAAAGAAGGATCTAAATATCTCAGTGGTAGCTGTGATATTATTTTGTTTCTGCCTCTGATGGTGTTACATATTGTGTGTCATTATATATTAATGTTTATGTCTATACAGTGTTCACATATTTTCTGCATGTTAATAAATGGATTTAGGAAACAATACTTAAAAATCAAATCTAACAAACTCAATGATTTTGAAGTTTACATGGCTTGAGAGAATTTCGAGGTATTAGACGTAATATTTATTACATGTCTAGATCAAGTTAATCACTAAAATATTAGTCATTAAACAAAAGTTTAATGCTTGCATACCTGTATATTTTATTAAATATATTCAACAAATGGGCTTTCCATATTTTAGACAGCTTCTATGTTCTAGAATTGTATTATATAGGAGCATATATGTTTGGATAGTTGAAATTGATATTAGTCAATGAAATTCTTCACAATTGCTAAGAACAAATATGCAGTAATAAAAATAGAACTGATATGTAAAATTTCTCTATAATAGAGTAAAATGAGACAAATTGAGTTTCATTTGTAATACTGGGAATCGAACCTATTAACTCACACATGCAAAGCAAGCAGTGTACTATGAGACTACATGTGAAGCAAGATATTATGCTAAGAAATATATACATATTAGTGTTAAAAGCAGTAAGAAGTAGCAATAATTTAAATTTTTGGTTTGAGAGATTTTATAAATGAGTGTGAACCAGAGAACAAGAGAAAACCAAAATGTACAATAAGAAAAAGTGAAAAAAATGTAATCAAGTTTTACAAGGTCTGAGATAATTATAGATAATTATAGTTTGCAGAAGGTAGAAATTTAAATGTGATTGCTAATAGATTAAAATTTTATAACAAAACTGCACTGAAGCAAAAATAAAAAAAGTTTATTTGAGATACAATGACAAAGGTCCTTTGAAGATGTATTTGTTTAACAGGAAATAATGAAAATTTTGTTTCAGTTTTAATAACTTGCCTATGAAACAAATATCCTGCTTGTTGTAGTTCATTCAGCTTTTTCTTTCTTTGCCTTTCTTTTTTCTTTCTTTCTTCTTTTCCTTATTCATGTTGTATTCTTTCTTTTTTTTGAGACAGTCTCACTGTAGTCCATTCTTGTCCTGAACCCACTATGCAGCCCAGGCTGACCTCAAACTCACAACAATCCTTTTACCTCAGACTCCTGAGTGCTGGGATTACAGATTTGTTCAACTAACCCTGGGTAAAGTGTTCTGTGTTTTAATAAGATACTTTTTGTGCTGTTGTTTATTAGGTCATGATAAGAAATGAGTCTTCTCAATTTTGAAATAACAGATGTTTTGTTAAACATTATAATATTCTGTATTCATCTATATTTATTTTTGTTATATTTTTGCAAATAGATAACCAAGAGTATACAAAAGCAAGTGTCTTAAACTTTATTTTAATATTTTCAACAGACTTCCTGAAATCAAATTCCTCAAATTAAATCTTTTTATTATAAAAAAAAACACTGAGATTTTCAGAGGGCTCATGAAAGACACTATTGAAGATCTTTGTTAAATTTATATCTACATAAATGTGTCAGTCGTATGTGTTCAAAAATTGCATAAGATTGCCAGAAAACATGTATCTTAATGTATGTTTTTTTTCTGGATATAGGCTTTGTTTCTGATATTGTGTGTGTGTGTGTGTGTGTGTGTGTGTGTGTGTGTGTGTGTGTCAGGGTCAGTACAAGCTGACTTCAAATTCTCCAGGTAGCTCATGTTGGCCTTGAGTTACTATCCTTGTATGTAAACCTCCCAGATCCTGTGGTGACTGGCTCTCTTAATACAAGTTATCAATCATAAGTCTAATGATAAAATTATTATATTCTACAGAATTAATTGTTCACACACAAATATGCCTTCTTTGTGATAGTGAAAGCTTGGAAACAGTGCAAATATAGTGCATTAACAAAAGGTTCAAAAAACTGTAGTGGATTGAAACTCTGAATATTCAGCAATAGAAATAAAATAATATTAGTAAAGAGATTTTATATTAATCTCAAACTAGTTATTCTAAGGTACAAAAGTCCATCTCTTAATATTATACAGTAAATAATTTTATATATATGAATAATTGCACATACATGAATAATTTCATGTATATATATGTTTAAAATGCATATATATATATATATATATATATATATATATATATATATACTTAGACACACACACACACACACACACACAAAAACACACATCCTGAAACAGCAAAACCAGAGGAACATGAAAAAATCAACATGAATTGTAGGAGAGGATTGAATAAAAGTCATGGTGATGGCATTTCTTACAATTGCATGCAAATTTATAATTACCTCAATTTCTTTTTTTTACAAATCAACTATTCAAGACAAAATATTTTGAGCAATGATGTGATTTCATTTCAAAATTTTCTAGATTAGGTTGATATTTTGGTTTTAGGTTGCTTGCTCCCTAGGTGCCATCTGCTCTGCTAGTGATGGCCTCTCGTGCTTTATCACGTAACGTTGTGTAATTTTATAAATTTTTGCCTCTATTGCCCATAGAATCTAATTAAGTGCAATAAGTTTAGGTTTAAAAAAGCATTAGTGGATCTATACTCTTAATTAATATTCAGGAATAAAAATAAAACAATTATTAGTAAAGAGATTTTAGGTTAATCTCACTCTAGTTATTTGAGGTAGGAAAGTCCCTCTCCAATAGTATATAAAGAAAAAAATATATATGACTAAATATATATATATATATGAATAATTTGACATGTTCTACCATTTATTTCAATATTTTACTCAATTGAGCTCTAAAATGTCACTTCATCTTAATATGTATTCATGTACGTATTTAGCATTTTCTCTACTTCTAAAATAAGTCAGTTCATAAATAATCTGCTTTTCCAAATATACGCTTACATGCCATAAAACTATGAGCAACTTGACTTAAAATTTAGACATTTAAATGTGTCTTAGCTTTAAAAAATGAATTTTTACTATTTGCTAGGGTCTTCTTCAGTGTGGTTGGCATTCAATATTGTAGCTATCTTGATCTGCTATGTACAAATAAATCCCATTAAAGCAGAACACAATGACAAATTTACTTTAATAGTTCCTGTACATAAATTAATTACCCAAAAGTGAGTGTTTCTAGTTTATATCATCAAATATGACATAGCTCAAATGACCTTTTCTTTGTTGAATTTATGCTTTGAATTCTTCGTGTCAAAAATCAATTACTTGAAACATTTCCAAGATTAACAATGTCAAAATACCGTATATCAATTTATATCAGATAAAAATACGTTTTTAATACAATAAAAGTTCATTAAATTATAAAAAATAAGTTTATGAGTACAAATTTATTTTCAATCATTGTGATATTGATATTTAATATTCATATTTACATATGTCATACATTCATGTTTGTTCATGAATATGATCCATTTACTAAAAACAAATTTTTCAAAATGTTTTGATACAAAATAAAATAATATAGATAATCATTTTATGGCCTAATCTAAAGCAGTTACCTATTTGTACTTAAAGCTCCCTCAAAATTAGTATGTTTTGAAAAATCAAGTAGTCTTTTTCTACTCTTATAAAGTTGAGAATATGCATGGATGATCTTTGAAATCTACACCATCACCTTTTAGAAAGAGAAAATGAATAGATGATCTTTAAAAATCTATGCCACCGCCTTTTAGAAAGAAAGCATTAGCCTTATACTAGTTCTTTAACTACTGTCTAGTGAATAGAAAGAAACCACTCAAAGACATAGTTATTTTCACCAATATCTGTCAAATACATTGTTGACAGGGACATTTAGGAAGGGAGATTCTGTAGTGCCATTATATTATATTTCCGTATGTTAAATTTTGGAGGGCTACTTAAAAGCTAAAAACCGATGTTAACTGTCATGCCTCATGATAGTCACAATATTTGAAGGACATTTGGTATAAATTACTTATCACTTTGTATGTAGAAATCAGGTTGAATGTGTCTAATATTAGATTCTCATTTAGTCTAAATTTTTCCATAGATTATCAGACATATTCATGCTAAGGAACTTGGCAACATATTTTCTTCATACAAACATTACATAGGAGAAAAAATTAAATTGCTGCTTTAATCAGATATAATGTGGATCTGTTTAGCTTATGAATATATTGTATCTACATTATAAAATATGAGCCATTCTTTGAATATTTCCCCTTCAGGACAAAGATATGCTGCATACAGCACATCACTCATGAAATAAATTTCAATATCAATATACACCTGACCACTTTTCATTTGCTCTACCAGGGAGAATTCTGAAAGGTGCCCCACTGGCAGTCGGCATATCTAAATGGGGCTGACAGGAATCAGATTGTTCAGACAAAATATCTCTTAGAGTATAGCAAGGGAAAAACTTAATCTTCGTGATTTAGGCCCCTAACTTTTGAAAGTTATGTCATATTAGAACCCTATCTCAGCTGTACCAATCGATTCAAAGTAAGATTCCATGTGAGGTAACTTAGGAAGTCAGAAATAAAACTTTAGTGTTTACTCTATTTTTCAATCAGTTATGCTTCTCGTTAGTGGCAAATAACTAACAGATCTCTTTCTTTTTACATTTACAAAATATTGTTCACACACAGTTCTTAAACATTACAGGTCCTAATTGCTTGTTCTGAATAGTTAAAAGAACTCTAGAAAGGGAAAAAAATACTATAATAAAATCATTGCATTTTTCATGATTTTATGCTTCTGGAATTAAAAGTATGTACGTCAATATTTTATCACTAATAAATTCTAAAGAGAATAAGCAGAAATACAATACATTGATAGCTGTTAGAATAATAAACTAAGCCTTATATAACTATGGATACCCACCTACTTTCAAAGATCTTGTAAAGAAACCGTGTCACAGTTATTGGTGTTGTTACTAAAGGATTCAATATTAGACACATAACACTATGAGCTGAAGATTTCTGTGATTGTTATTGGAGACTTAAGCATCACATTAACAAAGCTTTAGAGATAAATATTAGGGGCTGAAACTTTTAATTTTAGCTCTGGTGTATAAAGATGTTGAAGTTTCTCATTTTTTTTTAAATTAAAAACAACCTGGACCAACTGGAAAACATTAGCTTTCCTCTTACATTTATCAGCATCCTGACATTGTAGGGCCAACCATTACTTTGAAATCCAGGTGAACAGTCAATCAAAATGTACTTACTTGGTACAAAAGCTGCCAGGGGCATAAACTGGTAGACACTTAAATCATAATTTTGATGAATTGTTGGTGGCTTTGTTTCGATAATTAATCAGAACGGATAAGAAATTCCCCATGACTCCTCTTATGCATCCTTTGGGAAATGTGTAAGATTTTTAAAGTAAAGTGTCATGATCTCAAAAACAGTAGGAGAAAGGAATCATTGTGAAGCATGCCTAGATTCTTAGACCTACTTTCTAGGAAAAAAAAAAAAAAAGATTTCACCAGAATGCAATTCTGAAACTCATTATAATTGGGAGTTAAGAAAATTCCTCTCCATTTCAGGCTTCTCTAGAATTCTGAGGAAATGAATTGGAAATTTTACTGACAAAGAAAGAAGTAGGAATCAAAAGCGAGGTAAGATATTAATATATTCATAGCGAAGGAATTGTGAAGGTCACAGTGAGGAGACATGCACAAACCTTTAATATTGACAGTTGTCAGGTACCAGATGCAAACTTTTAGTGCCTACTAGGCAGACTGAGACAGCAGGATTACAAATTCAAGACAAGCCTGGAAGCTAGTATCCTGGACAACTCAGTAGAATACCAAGATCCCAAGATTTGAGAGAGAGAGAGAGAGAGAGAGAGAGAGAGAGAGATCTGAGACATTATAAGAGAATGAGAAAGAGAAAGTAATATAGTTGAGAGAGAAGGAAAACAGAACCGCTGAAGAACAACGTGAGCGTATAAGGAAGCTACAAAATCAGGTAGAGAGACAAAAGCAATAAACTCTGGAACACTTGCAACATCTGGCACCCAAGGCAATTTTCTAGGAAGAATATCATAAATCCTCACATTGATGTCTTATAACTTCAATCTTTGTATACAACAAATTAACAGCAACAACAAAAAATACAAACCTGACCAGTCCCATTTCACTCCTTTTATCAGCTTTCTCCTT
Source organism: Ctenodactylus gundi (assembly GCA_004027205.1). Taxonomy (NCBI): domain Eukaryota; kingdom Metazoa; phylum Chordata; class Mammalia; order Rodentia; family Ctenodactylidae; genus Ctenodactylus; species Ctenodactylus gundi. The sequence continues at coordinate 90,786 of PVKB01002222.1, read as the reverse complement.
TAAAGAAAATATTATGGCAAGGGCACCTTCCCTCAGAACATTTCTTGTGGTCACTCTGTCCTACCTTAGCCCATCTCCCTGAAACTGCTCCTCCGTGAGCAAGGAGCCTTGCCCATTCGCTTGCATTCAGGTCCTAGGTCCTGCTTAGGAAAGGAGACTTGACTTGCAAGCACATTTACCAATGAGATCTGTTATTATCGTATTTTAAGTTTAAGTCACATAACGAACAGCCACTTTATGTGACCACTATCGTGTGAGCTGGTCCTCCAAGTAGATTTTATGAAAACACTTAATGTAAGCTATTAGAAACTGATTTTTTTTTTTGAGGCAAAGTCTTGCTCCATCGTCCAACTGGCCCTGAACTCACTATGTAACCCACATTGGCCTTCAACTGACAGCAGTATTGTCTCACCCTTTTGAATGCTGAAATTGCATGCATGTGCCACCATGTCATGCTTAGGTGATGCTGAGGACTCAAACCCCGTTGCCTTGTGCTTGATAGACCAGCGCTTTAACCGTTAAGCTGTGCTCTCAGCCCTAGAAACTAATTTTTGAGACAAAAGAAAAATGAAAGAGTCCTATCAAGTTACACAAGGTCTTCAATAAGTTATATTTTGTTGATGTGTGTCCTTAAAACAAAGTATAAACTTTTTCAATTCTTATAACTCTTATTGAAAATAAAAGTAATTACTCATTTTTAAGATTAAAGATTTTAAAGAGGGAAGAATCTCTTCTAGCTGTTTGCACTACAGCATTTTTCTGTTATATGTTAACATGTACAAAATTTTCATTGTAAGAGTTCTTTTCAAAATACTTTCATTCTCTACCCAAAGAGTAATAATAAGAAGCATCTCTTTTTAAATAGTACACTGTATTTGCAGGAGTCTGCAATGACATGAGTTAGCACACTGGGAAAGATTAAAAGAGAGGGAAGATGTAAAGGAAATAAATTTGTTCATTTGTTTATTAGTTTTATTAATGGAGGTACATTGAAGGAAATACTCCAATCAATAATACAAACATATTCAGAAAACAAGATAAAATCAAATATGCAAAGAAGCAAATTATTTTGTCAATCACCAGTGGGCAGAATCCAGATGGGTGAGTGTTCTTGGGCAGGATGAAAGGTACTCTCCTCCGCCATGTGCAGCAATGAAGGGCTAAGTAAAAACAGAAGGGAAAAAACAAAAGCCCTGAAACACATCTAGTTTGACACAATCTCTTTATTGAAATTTGTTCAGTCACTAACCAATGATAGTCCATGTGATGGTTTGGGTCTGAAGTGTCCTCCAAAAGCCTCGTGTTCCTATGGACACTGTGTGGCGATGAGGGGTCGGTCCTGATTGGAAGGGGCTGGTGCTTAGGGTTTGACCTGAGAAGGCATGAGCTTGACCTGGAAAGGAGTATGCTGGCTTTGCACATCCTCCCCAGTTTCCCTCTGTTCACGATTCGGTGAGGATCTCTGCCTCTCAAGCAGTGCGGCTCTAGCTGCAGCCCCACCATGAGACTGCATCATTTTCTAGCGGCCCACCCATGAATGGACTGTGACCTTCTGAAACTGTAAGCTGCAATCCATCTTTCCTGGATGTTGTATTGAGTCACAGCAGTGAAAAAATAACTAAGACACTCCAGAAGCAATTGTTTGATAATCTGTTTAGTTGTCAAGACCAAACGTTTTGTTTGAGTTCCTATTTTTTATTATTTGAGTTCCTATTTTGATTTTTAACAAGTGGAAATCAGTCAAGGAACAAAAGTACATACTTGTTTTTTCTCTAATATGAATATAGTTTAAGTTTTTTATCCTTAAATAGGTACCTCAAATGTCACCCTCTGCTTTACAATTCCTTTGTCATACATTGCAAAGAAAAACTGAGTTTTAAAGTAAAATTTACCATACAGAAAAATTTTTTAAAGATTCATATTTTATATTTAGAAATGAAAAAACCTCTTAAAGAGTGAAAACGCACAGTAGTGCCTCCTGGCCATAATTTCATTCTCTCTCTCCTCCTTCTATACTTTCTAGCTCTGCAATATAAAATAGTAACAGAAATACTTTAGAATTTGTAATCTGCTATTTAAGAAATTGTGTTGTATTGCCATTTTTATAAATACTAAATTTTGTACTTGTACACAGTTCCTTTGAAGGTGACTATTATTGCTTTTTTATATCATTATATTGTAACAATAACTGTTATATTTAATTTAGAAAAATACCTATTTTCAGTTTCGCTTATGTAAAATTCAGAAGGAAAACTCCAAAGCTATAAAATTATTATTTATTAAACAAACTACTAATATATATCATGACCTACTTTTAGAAGAAAAATAAATAATTAATTTAATGTTGCAAACATCGCTGTCATTTGTAAACAGCAATACTATTTCTTGATAAGACAGAATTATGGAAGGCAGGTGGAATATATTTGGCAGTTTATAACAGAATTGTCCAAAACAAATGCATCGCTCATTCCCATCATAATAATGAAAACACAACCATAGCTTTTGACATGTGACAAGCATTTTAGGGCAGATCAATTAAACAACGATGAAGATAAAAGATATTTTAGTCTCTTGAATGATAATGACTATGCCCAATATTTTTTATTTAAAATTGTCGCAGTTGAAATTCTAGATAAAAACTACAGAATCCTATGAATGATGATATTATATATCTGCATATACATGAAAAATATAATTAAGTTCTGAATTCTAAGAAATTTTATAGAGTAATTGTGTAACAAGTTTATTTGATTTACTACTTTTTCTATTTTACTATCTGTTTTTCTGGAATTAAATCAGGTAGACTAATAAAAATGGAAAATAATGAAAAATTAATTTTAAGCATTTATGCTCTACAAAACATCATTTTCTATTAAATTTACACAAAGGTTTGATATTCTTTCTTAGCAAAACTCTCTCACTTAAATAAAGAGATACACAGAGTACCCAAAAAGCACAAAACAGAGTGACCTGCTCATTTTATTTTACGCACTGTATACACTGAACAATGTATGTCCATGATATGAAATTTGAAACAAAATTAACTTTCATATCCAAAGAACATACACATTTATTACATGCCATTAATAAATTTAAACAATAGCTATCAATACTATTTATTCAGAACTCATAAATTTATTGCCATTTTCTTGGAGTTCCAAAAGAGTATTACTGAATATAATCATGTTGATATAATATATACAAAAGTTGAATGAATTTTTTTCTAATTCAGAGAATTAAAAAGTATGTGAATATACAAAAACATTGTCAACACATGTAAAAAAATTGAAAATCATATTATAATACAATATGGGATGTATTGAGGAATTCATAAAGATACTGGAGTTTGAGCTATGCTCGAAATGATATATTATTGTAAAACAAAACAGCAAGAAAAGCAGAAGATTAAATAGTAGGAAGGATATTATTTTAACAGGCAGAATAATGTTTGCATTGTTCCAGAAGGTATGTACATTAAAATTGATTGCCTATAAACCTGGTTTTCAAAAATGCAAAAAACAAATAGACATTTAGATGGTCCCTATTCCAGTTGGAAAAAAAAAAAGAAATCCATGCCCGGTTTGAAAGAGTTGGACTTTCATAACAGGGCACTGTGGGACTGTCCTCAGCCTCTGGTGTCCTAGCTCCTGTTCTGCTATCCTCTGTATACAGCTTCCACTCTACAACTCTCCATTATCCATAAAGTCTGCTGGACCTCAAACTTCATATATACATACCAGGTTTACTGAACAATATATATATAGAGAGAACATTTTTCTCTTAAATTATATTAACATAAGCTAATAAAGTAACAACTCGCTTCCACAGAAGTTAGAAATACAGTGATTTTAGCCATGTGGATTTTATTATGTTACAGAAGATTCTTATGCTGTTTTCTAGAAAGTCACTGTGAATCTTATATTAGTAAATGCAAAGTTTGCTCCATGGGAAAATGCCGGAACAAATTCCTCAGAGTTTCTGGTGATATAATATCATTGCTATTATTTTATCTTCTGCTCACTTTCATCCACCTAACAACACGTAACATAGTTTCATGAGTCTACTTTTTAAAGACACCTCATTCAGTATATAATGGTGATTAATTAAGAATGAACTTATAAGCTAGTAGTCATGGTGGAAAATGCTTGGGATGCCAGTTACTTGAAAGACTGAAACAGGAATGTTGCAAGTTTGAGTCCAGGCTAGATGATTTTATGAGACAGAACCTCAAGCAAACAAACAACAAATAAACAAATGGAACTTAGAGAGAAGCTTAACATAACTCAGGGCTGAAGGAATTCTACCTGCCACTGACAATTTCCTTGTAAGTAACATAGTAAGTTTCCTGAATGTAGAGACATGAAGCAACATCTTAACATTACATTTGGGAACAATTTTAAGCATAAAAATAAAGAAGTCTATTCCCCCCACCCAAAAATAAATAAATAAAAAACCTCACATGACTAAACACAAAAAGCACTTATTTATATGCTTCGATCTAAGATAAAACAATTGTCTCCAGAGTGAACATTAGATTGTAATATAGACTTTGGATTATTCAAAATTTACCCTATTATCTCTATCTTGTCTCAAAACAAAGAATGCAATTCAAAGTTGTACTTTACAATAACAAAGTTATTTTTTTCCTACCAAATAGGCAAAAACTTAAATATAGAATCTACGAGTCAAGTTATAATGATTCAAAACACGTAGTAGACAAATGGAAACTGGGATGAAAATACAGATTCAAATAATATTTTTAAGTTAGTCTTAGCCAGGGCCTCTATAATTTAACTCATTTTTTCATAGTAGAATTATTTTTCCTTGGTTAGTGAAGATAAAACTAAAGCTTAAATAGTTTAAATTATTTTGCCAGAATCACATCATAGGTAATTAATCCTAGATATAAGAATGCAAGACCACGTGTTTTGATCACTCCTTTTTCCTGATAGAGAAAGGCTTACAATGACATAATCCAAAACCTTAATCAAATGTCTGCCAGTCCAAAAAAGAAGCACATAAATATAGAACCACTTGGAAACATTAACATAATTATGCTGAAAACTTTTAACTCATCCTTTATATTAGTGGATAATATACATGAAGTTTTGTAGCCAGATTACACAAATCATCCAAGATATTAAAGAGGAAAGTGCTAGAAAGTACACAATAAAATTTGGGGTGTTGCCTTTCTGGAAAGAAAAGATGGGTTTAAATAGAGATACTGTAAATACCAGGATTAATAGTCAATTATTTTTTGATCGTATGCAAACTTCAAATCCATAGTATCAATAAGTGATTTTCTTTGGTTTATTGTTTTGAAAGAAATTTGGGCAATTGTTGGACTGAACACAAGGCAGAAACATCATGGTGGGAGGGCATGGTGAAGAACAGCTGCTTAGTCCATGTTGGCCAGGGATCAGAGAAGAGAGAAAGGAGCCAGGGCCAGATACCTTACTCAAAGTCATGACTCCAAGACCCACGCAGACATACCCAGCAGTGTGCTTTACCAATACTTAAGGTGGCCCCCCTAGTCTTTTGACAATCAACTTAGTTGGCCCATAAAATGTAATTTACACTGGTAGAAATGCCATACTGAAATCATTCCTAAGCAAATTAAAGAGCTAAGAGTAAGTTGCTACTCTAGCTAATATACTCGCAAATAACATTTCATTCAGTAGGTTTATGAAAATCAAACAAATAGGCCTTCTAAATCACTGATTAAATGTATGTCTCTTTAAGGGAAAAAATCACATTTGTGACATATTCTGATATTGTAATCCTTTTGGTCTCTCTCCATTTTTCTATCTCTGTCTCTCTGTCTCTCTTTCATCTTAGTTCTGAACCAGAAAGAACCAAATAATATTTTCACAAGATAAACTTTTTCAAGAGAAAAACCCAAGAAAACTAACATCCAGAGGAAGATGATATTTTTAATTTTCAGAATGTATGTATTGGTATAGAAAATGCAAATTCAAATATAAGTTCAATAGTTGTATTTATTGCTTTATTGTTGCTGAAAAATACAATACTTTCTTCTTCAAGGAAAAGATGTTTATCACTTTGCTGTCTTTCTGGGTTTAGTCCATCTGTGCCAGTCTGCACAATAGAAGTCGAATTGTGGCAGACCATGGCAGAGGAAAGCAGCTCAAGCCTTGGTGATAAAGAAATAGAATGAGAAAGAAAAGAAGTTGTTGAGGGCAACACTGCACCCTTTGACATCATGCCCCAGTGACTCACCTCCTCCACACTGTCCCCACTTCCAGACAACATATATATCTATGAACTCATTGATGGGTGAGTCTGCTGATTACTATAATGTCTCCATGACCCAAAAGATCTATCTGTGAACACATGAAATTTCGGAGGACAATTTTAGATTTAAGACATAACATTCTGCTTCTAGCTTTTAAAAAGGTTGTGTCTATTTCATTATGCAAAAAGCATTCGGTCCAACTCCAAATCTTGTCAAAGTTGCAACAGTTTCAGAATTGCTTAAATTTCTAAGATAAAACCTTATTTTATATAGAAGGAAAATTCTTAGTTGTAAGCCTTTGTAGAAAAAATTTTGAAAAAAATATGTCACTGTACAATGGAAGAGAATATATATTGGTATTCTACAGGGAAGGAAAGAGGTCAATGAAAGAAATCAAATCAAAGGAAGGCTGAAACTTAGAGGGCAAACGATAAATCCTGTAGTTCCATGTCCAGCATCCAAAGACATGGGCAGCCATCTTCGTATGACTGTGATAGCCACTCTCTCTTACGCTTGCTCTGCTCACTGGCTATGGATTTCTGCGGCTACTGTTACATGATCCAGGCAACTGTAACTCCATGGGGATCTTCATTGCACCTCTTTTTCAGTCTCGATGCTTCATACATCGGCCTCTCAGGAGAGGCCTCCCAGACATTTCTTTGAAATTGGGGAAGAAACCTCTGTAACCCCAAATCTTTGCATTCTCAACTCCTGAAAAGCCAGCACCACGTAGATGATATCAGTGTTTATGGCGCACTGCGGCACAGCCAGCTTCAGTGGCCGCTGAGATCTGCATGATGCAACTCCAACTGCAGGGTAGAATTCCCTGGACAGCCCTGAAAGAGCCCAGCACCCAAGATAATCTTCTCATAACAAACAAACAAACAAACAAAACTCTTCCAAAAGAGTTTACTGTTTTGTTCCCTTGAACTTCCAATGGATGGAGCTTGTCCAATTCTTTCCTATTATCCTGATCCAAAGCACATGATTTCTTTTCAATTGTTTGAACCGTTTCAGCAGCCAAACTCCACTTGACTCCGACTTTCCACCTGATTCCTTTGTGGTCAAGCTGAAAAATTTTTACGTTTGTAACCTTTACTTTTTACCTGTGACTCTCACTGTGATCTAGTTTAGAATAGCCAGCAGTACTCTTTGACAGTCTGAATGTTAGGATGACTGGACAATTTTTGTTTTGTCAGATTCGTTAGTCCACCACCTTTAAATTCAGCCTCACACAAAGCAAAAGGACATGGACAAAATGTAGAAAAATGATTTGCCAGAAAGGAATTACATGACTTCAAGTCCAGTTTCCAGTGGTGGCCTTTCTCCAAATGAAGCCTCCTGAGCCTCTATGTTTACATTCTGTATTTCGGTCAGCTTGTTGGTCTTTTCAGCTCCAACAGCTCCAAGCTTGTCGGTCTTTTGCCCACTAAGTACTTCTTACAATAGTTTAGGGCAGTGAGTTTAGGACCCACCTAGAATACAGAGTGAGACCCTGTCTTAGAAACATAAAGGAAAATAAAAAATGCAATGTACAAAAGTACAACATCGATCTTATTTTAAAAGTTCTGACCAAAGTACAAAATAAGGTTTCCAGTTTTGATGTAGTTTCACTGTGTGTTGTTTATCACTTTAGCTCAGTGAATTTAGGAGTACAATTTCTTTCTCTTGTGCTAGTCTTTTGATACAGAACACCAATACAGGTAGCATGAAGCGTATTTATTACTTAGATACTGGAAACAAGGGAATGCTGAGAACTAGTGTTTATGGCTGTTTCCCCAAGCTTCACGTAAGTTGTGCAGGGTACATGGAATCCTTCTAAGCATGTTATACTTTAAAATTTGAGAAAGGTCCTCACAAAATGTCCTGCCCTAAGGCTTTGCACTCCAGGTTAAACCTTGATGTGCTGAGTAAATCCTAATTGGATAATCTTGTCTAGGAAGAATAGAACAGAGTGTGGTCCATCCTGGTAAATTCTTCCTCACCTCAGGATATATCTTTTTTTTTTAGCTCTTACTTCATAGTTATTCTTTATACAGCAAGAAAGAGTGTGATGAGAATTATGTTGTTCCAGAACCACAAACAAAATGGTTGAGCGAGAATCTTAATATCCCAGCATGGCCACTCTTTTTTGCCTACCACTTCACTACTTCTGTTCTTTGAGTTCGTTGGCTAACTTTCTGATCCTGCATGTAGATCAAAAACAAACAAACAAAAAATCAGTCTATCTAAACCTCTAATATGCCTGTACCCGGTATCCTCTCCACTTTGATCATTCCATAGGCCTTGAAGTGTACACATCAGTGAGGATTTGGGTAAAAGAAGATAGAGCCCCCTCCCCCCCAAAAAAATGCTTGATCACTTGGGGTGTGTGTGTGGGGGGGGGATTCCCAGTTCACCCAGCATGTTTGAGGAGAATGGTGCATGTCCTGTGTGTGCACATGTCCTTAGAGCAGAGGCTGTTTGAATGATGAATCATGGCTAGGACCCGTACAGCTCTGATCCAAGAACTCAGAATCTCTTGTTCAGACTGGGTTAAAACCTGTTGCTGGCTGGGTTTCTTGCTCCATGTCCTCCCCTCAGATACATTCTAATCTTATTACTCAGTTTTGTTTACTCATGTGAAATCAATATACTTTTAAATTTAGATCTAGGGGTTCTGAATTCGAATTGATTATACAGGCCTCCGTAGTTTTCACATTTCTCTAAGTAGCCATTTTGATACTTGCTGAAAGTTGGTCTCAATATATTGTGATTTGAAGCTGGAATCTTCCCCAAATTGTCTTGTATTGGGATGTTATGGATTATCTAGTGCTATTAGGAGATTGGTTCTTAGTCTGGAAGTGTGAATTATGAACATGTGGTAGATTGCAGGAGTGTGGTCGATTAAAAGCTTAAACCCAGAAAGGGTGGAATGCTGAGGCTGGGCCCAGAAGTGGCAGATCACAGTGACACGACCTGGGAAGTTATGTGCTACGTTCTCCTCTCCTTTGGGACTTGGCTTCCTGTTTTCAATGCTATGAGAAGCTGCTTCCACCTCCACCTTCACCATGTGCTCCCATTGTTGCTGGCCACCTATGAGTGGACTATGACCTTCTGAGACTATGAACTAAAATAAACTTTTCCTCCCCAGTGTGTGCAGGTGGAGTGTTTTAGGTACTTAATGTTGTGACAAAATACCCAACATCTACAATGTAAGGGGTGGCGGGGGTGAAGGGGGGCTTGTTTAGCTCACAGTTTGAGAAGGTCTCTCACACAATCCATTGATGGGGCAGCTGGCCAAAGTGAAAGTATGTAGAGGCTGGAGTGCTGCTCACCCCATTGCAGAGAGAACCCAAGTGAGGCAGGAGCAAAATAAAGGCAGACTGGCTTCACTAGAACTTTCCCAGGAAGAAGCTGTACCAATATTTTTCTTTTTCGTTCCTTTAATTAGTTCAAGCTGCCAATTGGGTTCCCTTCTGTCAAGGTGGGTGCCCCAGCCTCCTTTCCTGACCCACAAGTCGATAACAAACAGCTGAAATCCTTGATCTAGAAAATCCCCAGTCTCAACAAATCAACACCATCTTTCCAGGTCAAACCCCAAGCATCTGCCCCTTCCAGCCAGGCCCTACCTCCAATTACACACAGTTTCTAAATAAATGAGGCTTTTGGTGGCACTCTAGATCCAAACAATGGTATCCAGGGTTCTGTCACAGCAACAAAAAAGTAACTGAGACCTAATCTAACATTTTTTTTCTTCTCATAAATAAGGTAAGAAAATATTATGTACTTAAAGAAATGTACAATTAAATTAGCCACACACTTGATTGTATAAAATTAAACTACTATGTAATGATATATGAAAATTTAAAAAATAAGCTTCCAAATAGATGAAGTAAATATATCTTGATGTCATATGAATTCGATAAGAACAGTAAATAGGCAAACAACTTCAATTCAGTTTTTGACATACCACATAGGAGCAAAATATACTACAAAAATTAGCAGTAAATACATGAAATAATTTTTTAAAATGCCCCAAAACATTATTTATTAACTTATATAATGAGAGGTACAGCAAGAGGGATGAAAAAGGAAGAAGAGAAAAGCAGATATGAAAAGAAAGGGGAAAAAGAAATTAAAGGAAAAGGAAGGAAGTAGAGAGGAGAGGAATCGATGAAGAGTGAAATTAAGGACAAAAGGAAGGACGTACAGACACCTTTCAAGACGATTAACATCTTAGATACGATATCGCCCTAGAGCTGCAACTGGAATAGATATATCATTTGAAATGTCAATATAATATTTCTGGAAATAAATTCTCAAATAAGATAAAAAAAACAAACAAGTCAGTCTACGCCTAGAACCTAATCATTAAATTATTTAAGTATATTAACAGTACAAAGTCTGACTAACAACAAAAAGAAAGCGTATCATAACTCCTATGGAACTTAAAAGGAAAAACGAAGTGAAATGGTAGGGCATGGAGGGAGGGAGAGATGGGTATAGAGAGGGACAAAAGGAGAGTGGGAAAGTCCTTGTCAAGATACGTAGGTGCACAAAATGCTAAACTTCATTGTAAATCTTAAATTTTGCACTTATCCATATCAATAACATGGGGGAAAAGAAAGGATACATCAGAAAGGTTAGTGAATGAAAATGGAATCTGCACAAAAACTAGCCCTCTTCAAAACAACCACGGTTTGAACAACCATGCTTTTGAGAATAACGTGAATCTTTTGTCAGGCATTTTGAGAAATTAGTAAACCAAAATTTCAAACTGAAATTTTGCTAATATTTGCAAAAAGCAAGAATTTTACTAATATTTACAAAAAAATCCTTTGTACTCCTTTACTGAATTAAACATGGAAACCAGTGCCTTCCAGCAAAAGTGTACACATTTATTAAACTATTTATTCAAATATAATTGTTGTGTGTGCATGTGTGTGTGTGTGTGTGTGTGTGTGTGTGTGTGTGTGTGTGTTTCTGTCCTCCCAACATAAGATTATTGCTCACAGCTCCTTCAAGCAGGCCTTACCTGGATGCTGTCTGACTTCTTTTGAACTCCCTTATGCCCTAGTATTCTGCTTTCCTTCTCAGACTATTCTTTCTGAGAATGCAGTCAGTTCTTCTGGAACTATTTCACAATACATTCTCTGGAAGGCAGCTAATGTGCCTTCATTGCCCATTCTTAAATATAAGTGCAACTTGCTATTGGATAGTTGTTCGTATGGACACAGGAAACACATTCAGGAACCAATGGGAGTGTGATCCCAAAGGCATTTTGGTGAACCTCGAGGTACAAGAAATGTGCAGGCTGTTGAGTGTGGAGGCTCCTGTTCCCTGAAGAGTCCTGGGCTCCAGAATAGTCGTGCTGCTGTGGAAATCTCAGAACTCACCACTAGTGTCTCCTCCAAACTTTGCTCACCACAATGTGTTGCATCACTTTCCAATTACTAAAGTTGTGGGTCAAGAAAGCCAAGGTGTCGCTTAGACATAGACAATAGAAGCCATTAGTAAATTTTATTGGCATCCATATAGGGCTAACTCAAGCTCTAGGAATACAAATGCAAAATCTGTGGAAGCATGGTTTCCTTCACCTGTATTTCCAGAGGAAATTTGGACAACCTCTGGGTTAGGAAAAGATCCAATAGAGATATCAAAGAAAATCATCAGAAAGCCAATCCTTAGTAAGGATGCGGTGTTGTGATTGAGGCCACCAATAGTAGTTCTTTGAATCTACTGTCCAGTAGACACAGAAGGACAGTACAAACCCAAGACCCATAATTGTAGAGCCATCAGCATGCTATATCAATACGAGAGAGCAGCGAGCACCCAGTACTACTGGTAAGAGATGCAGCCTAGATCTCACCAGGTCACTTGAGGCCTTGGGGAATTCAAGCCTTACCTCAGTATGTCTAGAAGGCACAGTCTAGACTCAAAAAACGTTTATTCTTAAGTGTTCAGATGTAATGTTATTTATCCTCTTGGGATTGGACTTGGTTGTTCGGAAGGGAAATTTCTTTCCTTTGCCTGTTATTCGCTTATGTTCCAAAAGCATTAGGCTGATTTCACAGGCTCACAGCTGGAGATCAACTTGCCGCAGAAAGAATAAAACATAGAGTCTCATTTCAGCTCACTAGATGACGCTCACAACTGTAGACCTTGAATTAATATCAGAAACATGTAATACACGAGAGGCCACTGGGATGAAAATAGTTTATTTTGCATGTGAGAAAGTCATGAATTTTAGGGGCTGCAGGAATGACACAAAGTATAAAGTGCTTGTTTTGCAAGCTCATAACCTGGAGTTTGATTCCTCAATACAGCATAAGCCAGATGTAGGGGCACATGCCTGTAATACAGCACTCAGGAGGCTGAAGCACAGGGACTGTTGTGAGTCCAAGGCTAGCCTGGGCCACATAGTGAGCTCAGGAACAGAAGTGGACACTTGTCTCAAAAAAGTGAATTTTAGGGACCAGAACAATGTCTTGATGTAAATATTTGGCCTTTATAGTTTGAAATCTAATGGCACTGGCGATTAAGTTACATGGAGGTCCTTTCTAAAGTTTGTGACTAAAGCATTTTTTTAAAAGCCTCATTAAGAAGACATCCCCATTTGCCCTTCGCCCTTTGCCCTTTCACCTTCCAACACATGAAGACAAAACAAGCATGCCATTGCCACTGCTGCCCCACCCTCTAGGGCTCCTGGAACACTAGTACTGGTAGTTCTCTTCTTTGGAAATCTGGACATTTTATTAGACAAGCAATATTGAGACTTTACAAAATGTTAAAAGTTCCTGACCTATGAAGACTTAATTTAATTAAAAACAAAATTAGCTCTCTTTTATTACCACTTTATATGACATATCTTTACTCTTGAATAAATCAATATAAATTATGTATTTATGTGGAGACTGAAGAGCCCAGGGACTGAGTAATATAGAGTATCTACTTATGTGGACCTAGAGAGTGACAGATCGTGATCTGTTTCTCTGTTAGCTCTTAGACAACTGTTCAAACCACAATTACTAAGCGAGAAGTGTGTATTAATTGAAATGTTTAAAGTGTGGTCTTGTTTTGAGCCATTATGAAGATGCCAACTGTATGTTGAGTCACGGAGTTTCCCTTCTTCTCTACTAAAAACTAGAACGGATAGGAATCGTCTATCACTTCTCCTCTGTCCTCCTCCTCCTCACTCCCTAACTCTTCCCTTTGATCTCTTATATGTTTCACTGAAATCTGCTCATGTGCTAACCTTTGTTTTAACAAGATTGTACTACAGTTGATGAATTCATAAATATGTGGTATTTATATTTGTATCATTATCTGGAATGTTTCAGAGTCATTGTATAGTTGTCAGCAAAATTTTAATGTTGTTCTAAAACAAAATAAAGTAAAACACTGCCAAAATTTAAATCCCTGAAAATTTGTGGTAATTTTACTTTAAACTCATTTGAAAGAATGTTTTTATTCAGTAGATAAAAATTATTTCTTATCCTTCCTTTTCAATCTTCCTGAAAAGGAAGATGTAATTGTTCTGTAAACTTTCTTGTACCCTCGGAGATGCCTGCTTAAATCCAACCTCTTTATACTACCTGCGGAGGGAATTCTTACATGCATCCCTATAATTGATGAATAATAAGGTATCTAGTTAAAAGCTGTTTTGAGACCAACAATTGTATAATTTGATTTCTGTAACAAGTGGTCAGCAGTTAAGAGAAAATATGAGTTCACATCCAAAGTGAGACTTTTCTACATCCCTTTGGAATCCTTTGAAAATTTGTTGGATGCTTTCTCAATTTTACTATAGCATTCATCTTTGTGGTGTCTTTAAGTACCCTCGAAAGCTGCAAAATACAGTATTATCAACAGTGCCAAACACTTAACATCCACCTTGTAGTTGATCAGTAAGAACATATTCACAAAAAGTAGATCCGTCTGTTACAATTCAGTGTGGTAGAACTGATGAGAAGTGGGAGAGACCAAATCAAAGAATTATTAAAATAATTAAACCTATATTATTTATAAAATTGTTCAAATTTTATTTTTTGAATGGAATGGTTATGCATTATCTTAATTACTGTTTTACTGCTGAGACAGAATTTTCAGAAGCCACAACATTGAGGGGAAAGCTTTGTTTTAGCTCCCAGTTTCAGAAGAATCAAGTCTACTTAAGAGTGGGCAGATGCAAATGGGAAAATGACATGGTGGGACAAGACCCAGAAAAAGAAACTTTTGTGATAGTTTAATGCTTATATCAGTAAATTATAATGTGACAATTGTTACAATATGCACATCTTCATTTCCCTTAAAAATATCTGGCTGAGGAATATAATAACTTCCAAAAGAAAAATAAGAGCTTAATTAAATTCCTAATTTCTAAGTTTTGTAGAAGTGATTTTCATAAATTTGACTTCTAAAAAGTCTAGTCCCTATCCATTTCCTTTTTCTACTGTTAACACTTCTAATGCTGTTGATAAAAATACATTAAACAACAATAGGAAGTACTTATTCAATGTAATATTATCTGAGTTTAAATATTTAAATTATTATACAGATTAATTATGAATATTGAAAAAAATAAATATCCACGTGTTACATAACAAAGTTCAAAACTACTTGAAGCTATGCAATTATGAATATAATATGAAGTAGTCACTAAAACATTTATTATAAATTTTCAATAGACCTCTTGTGAATTATTAGGATGATAGGCACTCATATATTATCTTTTGAAAATTGAGAATACTAATCACCTTCCCTTCTCTAAATTATGATGCTCTTAGGAGTTAGTACTGAAACAGCTCTGTCTCATTAGTATTAAAGAAAGCGGAAAACCAATATGAAAACAAGAAACACCTAGATCTGAGATCTTCGTTCATGATGATGGGTTCTCTCTTCAATCCTCTCCCACATTCTTCTGTACATGTCCCTCTTTTTAAAATAATTCTATATTGTTAAAACAATTCACATGACATAAAATTTAACATTATTTTGTAAACACATGAATTTCAAATTTTGTAACAAATTAGAAGCATGAAGTTTTGGGAATTAGTGAGTGTTTATGCCCACTCCTTTTTCAGAAGTTCATCCGTTTCCTATCTGACCATTGCCTCTCTTTCTACTCTGTCGTTCTCTGTGTCCTCAGTGCCTAATCCTCTAGCTGGATCCCATGGGCTCATTTGATATTAGCTTCAGGAAATGGAAACTTCAATAAGAAACTTGGATGAATTCCAACTGTTTTTCTTTTTCTATCCTTCTCTAACACCACTGCAGTGTATCAAGCTTGATAGTGTCTGAACGTAACGGAGGACCCAAATCCCTAGTCTCACCTTCCAGTCACCTTGCAGCTTTAGATCTACTTTTTAGAATGACATCCTGGATTTGTTTGAATCTATATTTATCTCAGCATCTTTAAAGCCTTATACACATATGTAGCTATACCCTCGTTAAAACTTTTTTAGTGAACTTGATTTACTAAAATAACATGGATGTTTGCAATTCACAACTTGTTGATTATATATTACACATGACTTTTCAATTATTTTCAAGTAAGTAGAATTTTAGTAAGAAGAATGAAGTATTCAGATCAAAGAACTAACAACTGCATGCATCGTTTAATTTTCAAAGAAAACCAGATATTTTATACTCTAATTATTCCCCTTTCACAAAATGGTTTAAGTAGATTTTTTTCCTTACAATATATACATTCATACAAATAATTTTCAAATATAGATAATGTGAACTTTTAAACTAAATAATGTATATGCGGTTAGAAAGTAGTTTACTCAATTTTGAAATTAAAAAAGTGGGCTCAAGTAATAAGGAACTGGTATGCAGAAAAAATTGCTGTTTATTACAAAATTGCTGATATTGATTGACTATTAGAATATGCATCATTTTCCTTTTTATGTTCCTGCCCTAGTTACATTTTCATTGCTGTGGTAGGGTACCTGACATATGCAAATTAGTGGAGCAGAAAAGTTTATTTTAGCTTACAAGTTCAGAAGGTTACAGTTCGTTCATAGGCAACAGTGGAATGACATGGTGGAGGCAGAGGTGGGGGCAGCTCCTAAGGGCGTGGCAAACAGAAAGCCAAGTGAGGGAGGAAGGCTGGATCTGGCGTGGACTCTCCCAGGTCCTGTCTCATCTCCCTGTCCCTTCTGGGTCCAGCCTCAGTGTTCTACCCCATTCTGGTTAAGCCCTAGTCATCTGTCCATTTTAGCAAGGCCCCACCTCCTACCAACACGCAGTTCCACGGGTATCTCGCCACATCCAAACACCTGAGAATTTGGGGGGACAGTCCAGATCCAAACTACAATAGTTTCAGAACCAGAACTTGACTTATTACACGTTTTATTAAAGGTAACTTTTTTCTATAAACCGGGCTCAGAGACACATACCTGTATGCCCAGTTCCTCTTTCAGAAGCTGACTCAGAATGATCTCAAGTTCAGGTTCCACCTGGAAAACCTAAGAATTCTTGTAATAAAAGTTTTTCTTTGAACAAAGATGGAGAAAAACATCCATAAAAAAGAAAACAATTCATACAGTATGCGTTCTGAATCAAGTAAACAAAAAATAAAAAGAAACTCCACTAGTTAACAAAGATCTAAATATGTTCATTCTAAATTTTACTTAGTTTTGAACACTTACTACAAAATACAATTCCTATATTGTTTGGAAAAAAAGCAACTCAAATAACTTGCACTAACAAGAAAATAATAGACAAAGAAATTCTACCTACACTATGTTTACCTAAGAATATGAACATGTGTGTCTTAGTTACTTTTGTTGCTGTGACTCAATACCCGACATCCACAAATTTAGGGGAGGAAATGTTTATTTTTGCTCGCTCACAATTTCAGAAGGTCACAGTTCATTCAGGGGTGGCTGGCAGCAATCGAAGTATGTGGCAGAGACAGAGGTGGAGGCAGCTGCTCAGGACCTTACAAACAGGAAGCCAAGTCAAGGCAAGTTGAGACTAGTCCTCCAAGGAAGGCAGCTTATATATCCTTCCAGGTCTCATCCCTACTGGCTCCAGGTGTGGAAGTTGTGGTAAACCCCCACTATGTGTCTCTAATCCAATTTACATGCCTGTAATCCACCCCTCCAGACCAGGTCCAAATCTCCCAACAGTGCATGGCTCCATAGACAATCTGTAACATTCAAATACATGAGACTTGTAGGGGAGATTCCAGATCTAAGCCATGATAACAAGCCCCTACCACCTGTCTTGAACCTGATTTTCTTATTCAGGATTTTTAAGACAGGATAGTAATCCCTGGCCTCCCTGTGTTGATTTTTGATGAAGCTGTCCAATGTCATTTCTGTCACTTGTGTTCATAAGCAAGAGAGAAAGATTCATCTGGCAGCGTGTGTGCAGAGGGTCATCCATGGCTACACTGAGGCATTATTTAACAGATGGAAGGGTAAGAAAAGAGTCATTTGTAGGAAAACGGGGACACCCTCAGGCCATTCTACTTAAAGAAGTGAATTAAACCCAGAAGATTAAATAGCACATGTTTTCCCTCAGAGGAGAAACCCAAAGTATGAGCAAGTGATAGAACCCAATAGAGAGATGGTAGGAAGGAGGAGGTTGATTTGTAGAAAGGGAGAGAGGAGGTAGGAGAGTGTGGAGGGTGGAAACGGGGGAGAGGAAGTGACTGTGAAGTCGACGTGGTGTGTATGTGCAGCAACAACCCAAGTCTAACGTAATTGGTGCGCAACGCAAATATGTTCTAATGAAAATAATAACTCAGTAGAAATATCTCCGTGATGAATACATGTAAATAACAAGCCCATTAACATTTGTGTTTATTTTGACAGAGGTCATTTTAAAACTAAGTCTGTGCAACATTTATACATTGCATTTAATTTAAAAGTACAAATATAAAGTTATTTTAAAATACTGGCATGTAAGACCAGAAGTTTAGGAGCGAACTAATAGTCCTATGGCATTTATTTTCAATTACATTGTTCTTCATCTGTACATAAACCATACTGGCAACACCTTTGCAACAATGTTTTGGTTCTCACGTCTTTAAAGCACATCAAGCAATTCCAAATACTCGCAAAGCAATTTGTGTGCAGAATCCTTTTAGAAGTCTGCATTTCTTTCCTTAGTACTTTCTTTTTAATAGCTGTGTAGCTCGCACTTAACTCTGAAAGCACATTCTGAGTACCTCACCTTAGCACAGTAGTAGTTTTCCAGGCATGCAGCTCAGTTTTCATAAAAACAACACTCTGTATTTTTGTACTCCTATTTTCATGAGTTTAAACGGTATTTAAATAAATCGTGTATGTATAAAAAACAAAAGCAACTGGTATAAAGGGATTTAAGGATAAACACATCTGATGTTTGATACACATACTCCCTAAACAAGGAAAACACACAGGGACAGAGCAGTCTCACTGCCAAGAAGCATTTAGCAAGTGGAGACTTCTGGAAGTGCATGTTACTGGGAGAATAGAAAACACTGTTGAAGCTGGTAAGTGTATAAAATGGACACTATTTAAAAGCACTTGTATTATGCTCTTATTCCATGCCTCTTTAAATATAATTTTTTTAATTTTAGTTTTCTACTACTTGTGTCTGACTGGGATTCTATATAAGCTAGGTGTTTATATGTAACATATAAAATGCATATATATATATATATATATATATATATATATATATATATATATATAACTTAGCTAATTTAATATACATAATAAGATGATACCCTCATAGCTGAGCTCATAAGTTCAAAAACAGCATCTATTTTGAATACTTTACAACGCAGACTTTAGCATGAGCCCATTAATGATGCAGGTACTTAATGCTGAATATTAGCAATTTGAGAAATATGACTCTAAGGACCACTGAGTGTTTTAGAACATGAAAAACATATGGTATTCATTTTTTAAAAGGATATGCTTAATGAGTGAATTTCCAAAAAAGGTAAGAACTAATGAAGAATTCAAAGACTTAGTTGCTTTTTCTCCAGAAAACAGAAAGATTTTTAAAATAAATATTATGCAAGGTGTTCCACTTTTAAACAAACCAGCTAAGTAATATAAATGACCAAATGTCTACCTTTGTGAGGTATTGTTTTGGGATGACATATATTTAGCAGTTTTCTGATTTACACTTTTTAAATAAATATTTTGATTGGTTCATGGTTATTTTTATGCCACTGTTGTTAATAGCTATTTCACTATTACATAAGGTGTAATAGTGTATTGGTGTATTGGTTTCTCGTTAGTGTGGATTGAGGTGTTTCTTCCCAACCCAATATAGGAATTGTATTTTGTAATAAACTTTTAAAACTAAATAATACTTAGAATGAGTTTATTTAAATCTTCATTAATTAGTGATGTTTCCTTTTACTTTATTTTTGTTTCTGTGATTCAAGATGTATGCTGTATAAATTGCATTTTTCTGTATGTTTTTCTCCATCTTTTTCATAGGAAAATTGTTATCACATGAATTTTTAGCATTTTATGACTGAAATTGTTGATATCATACATCTTTTGAATCCATATGGAAACTATGCAACTAAATATCAAGATCCCTATGTCTCTGGGCATTTTGTAGAGGGTAAAACCAAAACTGTAATATGATTTTGATATTATTCTCTTTAATACATTCAACTTGAAGAAGAGAAAAGTTCTACTTATACATTTTGTTAGGACAAATAATTCACATCTTGAGCCATAAAATAATATCTTGGACTGCAATAGAGCTCAGCAGAGAGAATACGAGATGAGCTCATTCCAGAAAAGTATATCTGTACATTGCAGGGTCTCTGTGTGCTAATTGGTATAATATTTTAAAAGGCATGGTCAGTAATTTTCATTTGATATAAGTGGTCATTTGGCAACACGATAATACTGTGAAAAGCTGAGTAATGGGATCAAAAGCACACTCGCCTTAGCTGACTATTATTTCTTATTTAATATACATTAAATAGACTATTAGTCAGGCAACCTTGTAAAGAAGATATGGCACCATTTATAGCTATGGGAAATAATTTAACAAAACTGTGGTAGGATGATTAAAAGAAAGTATTATATATAAGAACAAAGGGTAAGAACTATTTGGTGATGCCCTAAAAGAGAATATTTAAAATTACCTGTAAAGGATAAAGAACCTAGACTTTCTATGGGTGAAGGTCAACTTAACACACATCTGGAGTGTTGTCAAAACCATGTGGTCACAGTGGTTTTACATACCTTTTTTGCCTACAAATGAGAATGATTAAAGTAAAAATGTGTAAGTTATGGATATTAACATTATGTCTGAGTGTAAAAGTTACACGGAAATGATACCCTGTAAGAGTTTGCAGAAAGTACTTTTCTATACCGCCTTATTCCCTCGATACCCTCAGAAATGCTTGCAATAGGATGCAACACATAACAAGGTGAAATGCTTGTCAAAGTTTGTTTTTGACACGTACAGTTTTTTATAAATACTTTGAAGTAATTTCTATAATTATGAAAGCATTAGTAAATTAAGATCTTGAGTATGTAAGAATATTTTGAAGACTGAATGTCCTTAAAATTTCTGAAAATATCAATGAATATTATGCAATTTTGTATAAAATACTGTATATTTTTAAAGAATCAACAAACCACAAATATGTCATTACCAGGAGTTGACTTGTGAAAAAAGATATTCATAAAAATGGCAAGATTCATTCTTCTGCATGATAATATCCAATTTTGCCAGCACCATTTGTTGAAAACATCATGCTTAGTGAAGTGAGTCAAAAGCAGAAGCTGAAATATCAATTGGTTTCTCTGATATGAGAGACCCAGATCACAATTATCTCATGGAACCTAATGGGAACTGGGTGGTGTGGGTAGAGGGAGGGCCAAAAAGGAGAGATGGGGAGGTCTTGTAACTTTGCCATGATATGTATGTGCACAAAATGCTCAAGAACAATGTAAATTTTACATTTTGTACTTATACGTATCAATAAAATGGGAAAAATAAAAGAATGTGAAAAAAGGCTAGAATTTTTGTGAAATTAACATTTCACCCATAATAAGAGCTTTTATACAATAAAAATAGAGTTCTGGCTGCTACATCATTTATAAACTAATCAGGAAAAGAACTAGATCATTGAAATGTAAGCAGATGAATTGGTACAATAATTTCAGAAAAATAAAACATGTTCATATGATAAATGATTATTAGAACATCAGAGATATTATATTGACTAATCGATATTTTAGTACATTTAATTCAGACAATAAGTCCAAAAACATAGATAATATAGTGAATGCTATAGCGTTTACATGTTTTTCAACTCTATCATGTGTAATATTGAGGCAATGATGCTAACATTGATAGTAAAGCAAGGAACTCGGATGGATTGATTGATTACAACCACCAATGCTATGAAACATAATATTGAGTTATTAAAGTCCCTAGCACTGTGTCCATCTTTTTCTTTCCTTCAGCTAAGTGACAGTGACCAACCTTGAGTTCTACCAAGCCAAAAAAAAAAAAAAAAAAAAAGTCAGTGGAGTTCTACTGTGCATGTATATTCCCAGTACTCTGGGATGTTGAGGCAAGAAAATGACAATTTTGAACCCAGAGTGGACACCTTGGGAATTCAGTGAGATCCTGAGCTGAGGATGTACCTCAGTGAGAAGGCATGGGCTAATTCTCAGTACCAGTACCATGATGGAATACAATTTAAAAAAAAAATCCAAAGTATTTAGGATTTAGTTTGACAAAACAGAAAAATAGCAGTAGGACTTACTCTGTTTGCAGTGGATGTAGATTTTTGAGGAGATAACACTTTCCTCACACTTAGGTACAATTACAAATTAAAAGAATACATGATGATCGTCATCACAGGGCCTACCTCATATTTGGTGGAGTAGAGATTCTAAAGTAAATTCCTTATGCCACGCCCCCACGGCTTCTGATCATCAATCTGCCTAGACATTGCTGATGTCTACAGAAAACTAGGGTCGGGACTACCATGCAATCACATTCAAATCATAACAGAGACTATTTCTTTTTAAATTTAGACTGCCATCCACATATTTAATCAGAATGGTACTTATTAATATTCACTGATAGAAATCTTCCATGAAATTGAAATGCAGATTCTACTCTTGGACTTTTATCTACAGAATGGTAAACTACAATTTGCTGCTTTATTCCTTAGAGTATGATTCCAACTCAGTGCAAATATTGTTGTTGAAACTGAAAAAGGAGATGTCAAATTAATTGTAGTACAATAGAGCTTATGGCTGAGCTTCCGAGGGCCATCCTGCAACAGCGGCAGGTCAGCTGGGAAGGTGAGATGTTATGACAACTGCTTGTAACTCAGCCAGCGACTCTAACTTCCAAACGTTCAACATATTCTTTAAGTGGTTTCTAACTGCTCTTCATTCAAAAATAATGCTAGCAACTGTTTAATGAAACAAATGAATGTTAATTCATTTGTATCATAATTTTGTCTGTACTGTTAATTTAAAGCATCCAAAACGATTTTATAATCAAATGAAAGGCAAAGGGGTACTCCAGTGTAAAGGAATTTTATCAGGTAGAAATACAAACAGAAGTATGCAATGGAAGCATACTTAAAGTCGCAGAAGACTTCTGATATGTCTGAGGACATCTTAGTTAAACATTGTACTGAGAAAGCCAAAAATGAGCTAAATTATCTTAAAAGAATGATTAGGAACCTTAGTTGAGCTCTGCTGTAGCTGTGAGTATGAACTGGAGGGGCAGCCAGGACATATGCTAGTCTTAACACCTACGTGGGGAGTTTTATCACCAGCTATGTATGCAAATCACAGTAGGCTGTTTCCAATCATTTTCCATTTGGGTGATGTTTTTTTTTTTTTTTTCTTTTTTGATGGTGTCTTGGTTCTGTTTAACTGTGTATGACCAGGATAGTTTCATTTGCAATCTCATGTTCCACATATTAAGCTTTAAAATAGAATTTTGGATTTAAAATGGTGTTATCTTCATATACTATCTAATTAGTTCACTATACTTTAGTTTATTAATAATGAAGTCAGGAGATGAACCAGACATTTAAATTAAGATGTAGGGTACATATCTAAGTAGCATCCAATTGTTTTGATCCACATATATTACATTATCAATTCATGAATAAGTTCACTACTATGCATAGCATTAGAAAAAAGAAGTAATAAATTGCTCATAGTAAACTTTGTACTAGAATGAAATACCATTTTTATGCTAGACATTTCCTGTACTTCGTTTTGAATAATGAAAAATAATAAAGTCAGTGACAATAACAAAATGGTCCAAGAACATGCCATGATGTCATTTGAAGAATTAGCTTGTAATTCTATCTAGAGCTGAGTCTAAAATATATGCCTCCTCAATTAAGGTGTGCTATGTTTTTTGTGTTAGAGATTAGGACAAAAGAATGAGATGTAGAAGGATGTATTTAGTTTCATAAAGGGTAAAAATAGACCCAATTTAGGGCCAGTGGAAAAATAGAGTTCAATGTCTATTTACACTCATGACAGAGATTAGTGAAGAAATGAACCCAGTTGCCCAGAAACTCTTGAAGCAGGAACTCTTGAAGCTCCTGGTCTATGTATCCTGGTGTAGAAAATTTTGGAATTCACTCACACATTTAAGACATGTTTAGGTTATCATGATTAGCTATAGCTACAAACTGTACTACTCTTGTGAAATAGTAAATTTAATTTTGTTTTGTGGGTTTTGGGGGGATTCAAAGACTGTTTTCTAATCTGGCATTTTATTGAATTAATTAAAAAAATAGGCTTTGTAAATTAAACATTTTCAATAGATAATGCGTCTACATCACGAAGATCATTATGTTAATATCAAGAAACACAGCACCTATATATAGACAAAGAGCTGTCTAAAGGGGGCCGTAAAAACAATATAGCCTGAATCTCTTTTGAAAAAAAATTTTCTTGCTTTTAGTGTGGTCTTAATTTCTCTTCACATTAGGTGTGCTATCTTTAATTCTCCTCTTTTAAAGTCCTAGTTGCTCTTAGAAACATCACATCCTGATGACTTCCTTAGAGCCTTCACAGCTCCTGAGTATATTTTATTGCTCTGTGATGTGCAAGGCATAATTTAAAGCTAAATTTCAACTTTTTAATCTATTTTTGGTCCAATAAATTTATTGCCTAGGAGAAGTGAAAAGATAAAGGAGAAATAACTCCAATGAATTAATATCATAGTAATTTCTTACCACATTTTTCTTTCCTATTGGACTCAGTTAAGCAGGATAGACGAAAGGAAAACTAAAGGCACAGTGTTTTATCCAGTGACTATGAAGAAACTTAGAACAACTCTTTGTGACAATGCTCAGTGTCATTGTAATGGGATTGCAAGATCAACTGGAAAATATTTAATCGTGACCATGAAATTAAGCTTCTACAATTACGGGTTGGAAATTTAATACTGTATCCTGATAACCTTAGTAAAAATTCAACATTCATTTCCAGAAACCCAAACTTAGCTCAAGGACAAAAATTGTATATCAGTCTCTACATTAGAATATAAGTCATTTTGAATGAATCTCAAGATAATACCCTTTTTGCCTAATAATACTTGCAAATGTGGTGAGATAAAGCATAGATGGCTACTAATTGTGAATCTTTGAGATTGAAGTTTTCTTAAAATACTTGAGTAAATTTGCAAGTTCATTTAGGTAGTGGCAAAACTTTTCACAAACCAGACATGTTTGATGACTTCCAACTATGTAAATTGAAACGGACTGCTGTAAATAAGATTCTGTCTTCTATCATTAAAACTGACTGGAATAAAGTAGCAAAAAACAAGTAGTTAAT
Organism: Ctenodactylus gundi; assembly: GCA_004027205.1. NCBI lineage: Eukaryota > Metazoa > Chordata > Mammalia > Rodentia > Ctenodactylidae > Ctenodactylus > Ctenodactylus gundi. The sequence continues at coordinate 65,733 of PVKB01002222.1, read as the reverse complement.
GAGACTAATTGACTTTGGGTGTCTGCACATTCCTTGCAGAATAAGCTATAAATAGATTTTAAAGAATGAGATATATTTTATACTAAGAAAGAGGAAGAATTACTCTTATGAAAGCACAGGTACCTACAATATTATTTAGTACAAGAAAGACATTATCTTAAAAGTGTCCTTTGTGACAAAATATTACAATAAGTACCTACAACCGGCATATGTCCACACATCAGAAATGAGAAGAAGGTGAGAAAAAATGAATTGACAACATGGTGTAAAAAAATAAAATCCTAAAACCAAGAGTTAAGAGAAAGTATAGATTCGAAAAGTCAGAGGTCTCAGTCTTTGCAATGTTTGCCAGCTTTAAGGCAGAAAAAACAACAGTCAAATAGTATGGTAAAGAGCCTGTAGGAAAACAGGTGCTTACTCTGCCGCAGCCAGGAAGCTAAGAATAAAGGGACTGGGACAAAAATGCACCCATCAATGCCATATTTCCAGTCACCTGTCCTTCCAACCATAATCATCTTCTAATCATCATTGAATTGATCCACTGATTATTGACACCTTCCGAATACATAAGACTTTCAGAGACACGGTAAATGCAGAATCCAGAAAAGTAATAAGTGACAGCAGCTGGTAGCTCCAGTTTCCAAAAACTGAGCACATGGGTAATGCATACTGCAAATGCAGACCAGAAGCCAGCTTTTAGCAGCCATAATAGGCACTGACATAGTAGCTATTTTTATAAAAGAGCCCAAAATTGAACTGTTTAGAGTAAAATAAAAGTTCAGAAGTGCATGTCAGGGGTTTTGGAGTCATTCTTAAACAATGCCTAGGAATACCTTGGCACGACAGATGGATGTGGAGAGGAGAGTTCTGAATCATGTTGATGTCACAAAGACAAAAAGGTAACTATATGTAAATCTTGCATTGAAATTAGACCAAAGTGTCTTTCTTTTATACTGTTGTGGGCACTGGCTAAAGTGTGCTAGAGTTTCTTAGTCCTGCTTCCATACGTGTGTAGAGGCTGAGTATCTACATTTCTATTATAGATCAAGCTGACCTAACACATGTGTCGCCTTCGGTTCCCATTCTCAAGTTCCTGCTTCATAATCTTTTTCTTTCCCATTTGCCAAACGTTAATACACCGGTTACTGGTAATATCCTAAGCTATGAGAAACCTGGGTATACATGGCTACATTTTGTCCACTAAGCAAGCGTGAGTGAAATTGTATAGTTTTATTTTGAATACTTGCCTAAGTACCCCTGCTATGCAGTTTCTCCTTTCTTCTATTTTAATTCCCCTAACTCAGAGCTCAGTCAGGCCAACACCTAATTCCTCCATTTTGGCAAAGGCTGCACTCTGGGACTGAAGAAGCGAGAGCCTCTCCACCTCTCCTGTGAGATTTGGACAACCTCCTTCTAGAAATTGCAGGGGAGCCCACAACACTGAAGATCATGGCATGGAGAGAAATCTTTGTGTGATTATGTGCTTAGGGATAAAGGTGATAAGAATCAGTCAGTTCAATAAAAGCAATAATGCATTCCTCTATTTCCCCCCTTTCAATCCACTCAAGACCAAAGTAAAGTCTTTTTTTCCCCTCACTTTTGTCTGAAGGAAATGGTTATTTTCTTTCACGTTCCAGCTTTATGACCTGTCTGATTTGTCAATATTAGTAGAGATAAATGTCTTTATGGCTTTCAAAGGGAAATGCAATGGAATTTTTTAAATTGTGTATTTTCAATGAAACGTAGTGCTTATATGACAAAATTAAATTGTTGTGGGGATATCTAAGATAATTATGCTGTCTAAACATAGAGAGATTAACCAGAACACAGCAAATATGTGTGAAGTGAACATTAAGAAGCAGGCAAAAGGGGCCAAGGTAAAAACTTGAACAAACTTCTAGGAAAAAAAAAAAAAAAAAAACTAGCTTTCTGGGACTGGAGGAATGGTGCAGTGGTTAAAATACTTACCTTGAAAATGGAAGGCCCTCAATTTGATTACCCAGTGCCACAAGTACAGGGTGGCACATGCCTGCAATCCCAGCATTAGGGAAGCTGAGGCAGGAGGATTGCTGTGAGTCCAAGGCCAGCCTGGGCTCCATAAGGAGTTCAGGACCAGCCTAGACAAAAGAGCAAGCCCCTGTCTCAAAAATAAAATAAAATAAAATAACTTCCTGCATAGAAAATGGAAATTTTTTTCTTATAACATTGAGTTCAATAGTCACTGTTTCAAGTTTACTGATGCAATTGCACCTAGACTTACAATTATACATGGCTAAGTAAATAGGAGATATCCACTTGTAAATATTGAATTTAGTGCAAAATACAATTTATTAAAATCTATTTGAACATGAGTATAATTATTTCTGCTACTTTAGGTGCATAGAAAAATAATAAGGTGTCTATTGATTTTAGAACTCTAAATCAATTTACTTAATAAAAATGACCAACTGAAATTTAATATTCCATGGTAACCAACTTGATATTGTATCAATATGACAGCAGTAAAAATAAGTTACTGACAATTATTAATGAAACAATATATATACACATATGAAGATTATATGATTTTATTTTCCAGGTCAGCATATTCTTTAACGAGGTTCTGTTAGCTCTTCTATTCAAGTGCAAGATCCAAAGGAGATGGTCATAATTTAGTAACGTGTATTTAGATGCAAGTTGAAAATTAGTTTCTGAACATGGTAGTTACTAAATTCAGACAGGCAGATTTAGATTAAAATTTGAAAAAAAACTTCACTTTCCTGCTTACTCTATAATTTTCATGACACAAAGGTTTTTGCATTTAACTAAAACAGTCCCCTGTTTCTTTATATCCTGGTAAGTCTAGATGCATGCTTTTGAATCTTGATTAGAAAAAGAAAGGTAAATCAGTTGAGTAACGATTTTAATGTTCAAAGTCCCCCTTGAAACTCTAGTTTGAGCTTATTCACTGGTAATTTACAACTGGTAGAGCTGTTAAAATCTCATTTGACTGTATGAGAAGGAAAATTGTCCCAGGTAAAAATGGGTAGCAATTCATTCCAAGGATTATTTTTTTTTACATAAATATAGGTGAATCTTTTCCAGAGAAAAAGTAAATAGTACATAACTAGCAAAAGAGCGATTTCTGGAAGTTTTCTATACCTCCAAACCCCTCTGTGGTTTCTCTGTCCTACTCTGTTATACTCTCTGTCCTCACAAAATCCTGTGTAAATGTGCTCTGTGAGGTCTTATAATTCATTTCATTGTACAGGTTGTGCCTGCATATTATACAGGTTCTTTTTTAATCCCATTGCAATCTTTATAATATGCTTATACCTCAGCTTCAGAAACTTAAACAATTTCCATTAAAATAGCATTGTAGAAAATGGTCCATTTTAATTTCTCTCCTCAAATATGCATATCTTGCATCCTATAATTTATTGTTATTTGACACAGAGTTCATTAAATTGTGTTGACTTTCAAGCTCCTGGTAAATTTCACTTTCTCTTTTAGCAATTTTTAACTTTCCATAGCACATATTATGGAAAGAAAATGAATACCACTGTGATATGGTTTGGATCTGATATGTTCCCCAAAATCCTCATGCATTTGGATGTAGGGGGATAATGGTGGAATTGTGTGTTATCGGGAGGTAGGGAATGGATGGAAGGGGTGGGTGATTGGGGTTTGACCTGGAGAGATTGTGTCAACTTGTTGAGATTGGACGGTGCACAGCACAGAGCTCTTAGGTGTTTGTTATTACATTGTGGCAAGGAAGCAAGGCGGGTGACCACCCTGGGCACGGGGCACTCAATCTGAAGATTGAACTAAGTAAAGGAAGGGAGAAAGAAAACTGTTGCTGCTTCTTCCTGAGGAAGCGCTGCCCTTGCCTGGGTCTTCAGGCTCACTTGGCTCCTGCTTCACTGGGCTTCTGTCTGCAACCTTGTGAGTTGCTCTCCAGCCTCTGCCATGCGCCTCTACCGTTGCCAGCTGCCTACGCACAGAATGTGTGAGACCTTCCAAAACTGGGAACTAAATAATCTTTTCTCCCTTAAGCTGTGGATGTCAGTATTTTTTTGTCATAATGGTGAGAATATAACTAAAACACAGAGTAATGATGTTCTAAAGACCATTAAAGATACAAAATTAATGCCTAGAATTATTGTTTATCTCATTATTTTTAGACACTTTTTTAGTCTAAATTGACTCAATCTACTAAAACAAAAATAGACAATACTATGAGGATTGTAAACAATAGCATGTCAGTTTTCTGTGTAGCTGGAGGTGATGGGACCACCTTCAATATTTGCAGGGTCCCATCACTTCACAGTCTTAACACGGCATAAGGATTGGAGAGATTTTTAGGGATCCTGTTAAAAATGAAATTGAATTCTCTCATTACCTAATTGGCTCTCAAATGTCTCTTCTAACATTCTCACATTAGGGGCTAGGGTTGCAACATATGAATTTTAGTCATAAACAGAACTTATAGTTTAACATTATTCTTTGCTGTGGTTTCACATTAAAATTATTGATATGTCTCTCTGTTTTTTTTTACACAGATGGTGAGAACCTATGCCAGACTAATTATGTTAGAATATGTTCAAGAAGGATTTTTTAAAAATATAATCTAAGTATTTCCTAAATATTTGCAGATTTTTATTGAAACACAAGTGTGCCTCTGTGTGTGTGTGGGGGGGGGGTTCTTCTGTACTTGGGATATTAGGGGGACATATATTAATTCTGCATTGCTGTAATGAAATATTTGAGGATAGGTACTTTGTAAGAAAGAATGTTTATTCATCATAGCACTGGAGCGTTATGTACATGACTCAACATACACTCAGCCCTCGGGAAGACTTTAGGGTGATGCAAATGTAACGACTTCAGCAAGTATGAAGGAGACAGATCACATTAAAGATAGAAAAACTAGGAACAGAGAACAAGTCAAGCTTACTCTGTGATAGCAACACAGATGGCTGGATGGGGCAGAAACCTCAAAGTGGAAACCGGTATGAGTATTGGTGTCTTTGTATAAAGACATAGAGAAAACACAGACTATTTAGACACAGAACAGAACACATTGGCCTGTGTCTTGGTATGTGGAACTCTAAACTGCCTCAAGATGCTATCACCAAGGTCACTGCAAGATGTGGCCCCTCCATTTCGGCCCACCAGGAGCATAAGCCCCGATAAATCTCACTTGTTATAAAATGACTTAGACACAAATGCTTTGCCATAGAAACAGATAATGGGAAAATAAAACTCAACTTGGGTAATTTAGAAAACATTCACACAATGATAGATTTAATAGCAAAATGTACTGGGAAACAGCATTTCTTTTCCAGAATTCTTTTCTTTCTCAACAACACACATAAATATTGTTTTTCATGGATACTCCTATTTAATGGAATGGCCAAGGATATCACATAATTTTTATGCTTCCTGTTTACAAAGAAGATTACATTTTATTTCATTTCTCTTTGTTAATTTTTATTATCATGCATGTTGCTATCCTACAGCCATTCAGCGTTATTAGAACAAGTTGGCAAATAATTGCACTCAAATTAAGAAAAAATGATTGTGGTGGATAAACATTTGAGATTATTTTTTAAAAAATGTTTTGTAGAATTTTTATTTGTTTTTCTTTTTTCTTTTTTTTTTAAACCCATCTCGTTTTCTCCTTTGGGATTCATTTATTCATCACCAGCTGAAAACTCCAGGAGATTCAGTGCAACCTTCATTATTCATGGAAACAGAAACAAAGAAAACGAAGAAAGCTTTTATTCTTAAACCGTCAAAACAAGGTATGCTAACAATAGCTACACAGCATTGGATCTGGTACTAATTAGAGATTTGGAGTGTCTTTGTGAAGGTGTTATTCTTTAGAAATGCTTAATCCTTCCAGTTTCAACTTTCTCATGCATTTTGTAGCTCTGACTTCTGTCAAGCGACATGTAGTTTCTCAGCCTGCAGAAAGTTTCTAAGCAAAGAATTTAACCCAAGTTTCCTGTCCAGAAATCAATACCTACACAACGAAAAAATGGATTTTACCTTTCTGTTGCCTTATATATGAACATAAAGGAATCGGTTTAGTAAATGACTTCTCTTTGAGCTTCTGCTTGTAGAGGAGTATAGAATTAAACACTTTAGTTCATTAAAAATGCCTTGAAAAACCTTAAATTTTGCAAGTATATATATATATATATATATATATATATATATATATCAATAAAAAGGGAAAAAATACATAGTTCTTTCTTGTGTAGAGTGTACAAAAAATAAACATCTAAGGTTAATTACTTGTGAGAATAAAAAAGTGCATTTAGTAGGAAAATATTTTTGTTAAACAAAATTAAATTATGTTTATGATTTGCCCTGACCTTATTTTATAAGGCTAACCTTAAAGATTACCTTGCAAAATCCAATTACCAGCTTCCAGAAGATTTTTTAGAACTTTTATATCTTAGGATCATTAAATAAATTGTTTAACATAAACTTTAAAAATGTGTGCAAAGATGAGGAAATCCCTGTAAATTATTGTATTAGGTCAATGATAGAAATAATGGCTCTGTTTATGTCAGGTGTAGTGTTTGAAAGTATTATATTAAATCATAGGAGAATGGTCAAATGGAAGATATGGTAGAGATAAAACAAAGTTAAAATGTTTCTAATATTTTTTTTTTAATTTAAAAGCAGATCTTAAACTATATCCATATCTTTATATTGGACAATGTCAGTAATTAGGAAGTTCTGGCTTAATTTAAAATGTAATGAATGCTGTGAGAAATAGGTCCAGTCAAATGGAAATTTGGCAGGGTCTGTTACCTCTGAGCTGCCTCTTGGATTAGCCTCTGTAGTATAATGGAGACTGAAAGACTCTGGGGAGTGGCAGTAACCACAGTGACAGGAGAACACCTGGTTATTGGCATTTCATCCTTTATAATAGATGCCCAAACAGGTCCCTAGATGCCAGCAGAAATTACTAGGGTGTGTTCGACCATGACAGTTGATAAATTATTACCAGACACAATCTGGAAACAGGCTTTTAAGGTTCACTATTACCGATGCAAAGAAAAAAAAGTACTATCTGTTTCGTAGGAAGAAAATGTAAATATTCTAAAAAAATGTTTGTTAATGGCAAGCGCAAATACTCTATATAATAAATTTAACAAGCAATAGGGAAATATATAAAATAGAATTTTTGAAATTGAATAAATATAATAAAAAATACCTATTGAAATTTTTGAATACTTACAGATTATTTTACACAAAGACCTAATGCAGCTAGATGTAGCTAAATAAAATTTTTAACAGAAATCAAAACAATGATATAATGGCATTGGTGAAAATTCTGCAACTAAATTTTTATAATGAAAAATATAAATTAAACTTCCATATATTTCTGCTAAACTGTTCTTGAATGATCCTTTTAATACCGTAGGAAAAAATTTATTAGCAATAAAGACTATTGAATATACATCTGTGTTTTGACTAAAAATTTGGACACATAAGCAAATATTTCCAAATATGGGTATGCCATATTTATAGAAAAGGAAACTTTTCTTTCTTGTCTGAACTCATATGTGTGCTCAACTAAGCTGTGTGATGAAATATGTGTTTTTTTTTTCCTGTAGTTCAATTCCCTACTTGCCTGAAAATAACAATGGGGTGGCCCAAAATTTAATTCAAGTTTAACACTAACTATAATTTGTGTAGACTGCACAAATTACGTGCTCAGTCTCATAATGTCGAATACCATTGCAGGAGCCTGTCACTGGTCTAGGGACTTTACCTGTAGTTCTAATTGACTTGTTAACATTTTGATCCTGGCCACCTATTTCTATTATTCAATTATTTGCAAAGTAAACATAGTGTTCATGGGAACATTTTCATCTTTTTACTACTTTATTGTATAATAAAGAACAAGAGAAAGTAGTTGTATATGGTGTGAGGTGTAGAAGAGTTTCTGAATTCACAAAGTTAAGGACACTGCATTCTTTCCAAGGAGAAAGTGTCACAATGTTCATATTACAGGGATTTTTTTATGTCGCCTTTGTCAAATGATATTTTTTTTTACAAATTTAACCTCTATAAACTACCGCCATCCAGATGCCAGTGGATGATACAGAAAGGGTAAAGCTTGATCAATCTTTTTAAATTTTTGTTTTTATTATTGCTTATTAATTTTATATACATTGTTGGGCTTCAATTCATATAATATATTTATATAGCTTTCCTTCCTTCCCTTCCCCATGACACCACTCACCTTGACATGTCCTTTGTCTTATCTAAAGATAACTTAGTTTCTGCTATCTGTTACATTTTTTTGATTCTAAATATTAAGGCTACTATGAGGTACCTGTCTTTCTACATACAGCTAATTTGGCTTGAACTGATAATCTCCAGTTTCATAAAGTTTTCTGCAAATGACATTAGGTCTGCTCTTTCTTTGTGTTTGACTACTACCCTGCATGCATGTCACAACTCTTTTAAGCATTTAGCCCTTGGTGAGCACTTGGGCCTGTTCCGTGTTTTGTTTACTGTGAATTCTGCCACAATAAATATGTGTATGTGGGTATCTCTACCGTGTGTTGCCTTTAAGTCCTTTGGGTATATGCCAAATGGTGTCATGGCAGGATAAAATGGTAGTTCTGCTTTGAGGGTTTGTTTTTGATGTTGATGATTGTGGAGTCTCCATTCTGGTTTCCAAAGTATTGTTACTAATTCATACTCATACCAGCAATGTGGAAGGGTCCGTTTATCCCTGTATTCTCAGAGCATTTGCTGTTCCTTGTAATATTGATAATAGTGCCATGGAGGTTGCATGAAATCTCAATATAGTTTTTGTTGTATATTTCTAATTGCTAACAATGTTGATATTTTAATGCATTTTTCATTAGTTGTACATATTCTCTCGAGAAATGTCTGTTTAATTCTTTTTTTCCATTTGTCCAACAGGATATTTGATTTTTTATTGTTCAGTTTTTGTAATTCTTCTTGTATTTTAGATATTAATGCTCTGTGGCCAGAGTAGCTAGCAAAAATTGTCTCTATTATTCTATCATTGCTATGACAAAGTACCCGACATCCTAACATTTAAGGGAGGAAAGATTTATTTATCTCACAGTTATAAAGATCTGCCACACAAACAGTCCAGTCGAGGTATATGGCAGGGACTGAGAGCTGCTCACACCATTGCAGACAGGAGCCAAGTGAAGTGGGAACAAAGTGAAGTCTGCAAGCTGGCTAGGCCAGGGCTTTCCCAGAAAGAAGCTGTAACAATGTTCCTTCTTCCTTCCTTTACTTAATTCAAGCTGCCAGTTGGGTGTCTTTCCCCAGTCTCCACCTAGTGAGTGCCTGTCCTTTATTTTCCAGCCCACACCTGAACACTCTGCCCTGAGCACCCCCAATCCCACCAAACTGACATAGTCTTTCCAGGTCATATCACAAGCACCTGCCACTTCCAGCCATCCTACCTCCCAATAACAAACAGTTCCAACTTGTCCCTTTTTGGGGACACCCAAAATCCAAATCATAGCATCTCCTGTTCTATAGGGCTGCTTCTTTACTTGACAGTTGTTTCTTTTGCTATGCAGAAACTTTTTAATTAAAATAATTTCATTTATTGATTCTTGCTATGATTTCCTGTGCTATCAGAGTGTTATTCAGAAAGTCTTTGTGTGTATGGATGGCCTCAGTTGTTGTACTTTCAAATCGTAGCTAGCAAAAAATAGTCTTTCCATTCTGCAGACTTCTTATTCAACTTGGTAGTTTGTTTCTCTTGCTATGCAGATTTTTTTTAAATTGATATGGTCTTATTTTCTCATTCTTGTTATTATTTCTTATGCAACTGGAGCCCTGTTTAGGGGGTCTTTGCTTGGGTTTAGGGCTTTGAATTTCCTCTAGGTTTTCTTTCAGCAGATTCAATATTTTATGTGTTTTCTTTAGGTCTTGAGTCCATTTTGAATTGATTTTTCTGTGGGGTGAGAGATAAAAACAAAGGGTCCCAAACACACGTAATCAAAAATATTTTTGCAATTACTATGGATTAATCCATATTTCATTTACATTAACCTACTCATGTTGAGAAGGTAATAAATGTCATATACCTTTACTATGGGTAGCAACTGAAAAATAAAACATAAATTATCTGAAATTCAGGAAAGCAAGGAAAGCACATTTTGGCTGTTAAAGAGTTCTGTTCAGCTAGTGGTTTGGCTAGGGTTCATAGCTTGCTTATAGGCATTCACAGATTTTAATCACCCAAATCTGCAAAATTATCACATTGTATACATATTGCCCAACTAAGAAAGGCTGTCCCTCTTCAAGCTGGCTTGCTCATCTGTGATCTGACAGATGGATTCGACCCAACAGGCAGAAAAAAATATTTTAAAATAAAAATTAATTAACTGGAATGTGAAATTCCACATCAAGTGACAATTCTTATTGAATGGCATTGCACTAAAACACTGATAGAATTTTATATTGACAAAATTCACTAGCACTGAAGGCAATTAAGATTTTTTTACTAGCTGATGCAGGTGTTACTTAACAAAATTTTGTAAAGGAGTCAAATTGCAGTCAAATTATGCAGGGCGCAAGATGACTTCCCACTGGTATCTGTCTTTCCCATCTGCCTTGCTAATAGTGATCTTGCTTGAAGCAAAGGAGTGCCCCAAATCAAACAATAGATAGTGATTGAAGTAAACTACTAATTAGAATCCTGTTCCACCTTTTCTCCTGCAGCTAATGATTTCTGTTATAACATTGCTGCAGTCAAAGAAAAATAGAGGAAAACCTATTGTGTTGTGAGGGACTTAGAAAGTGCTTTTGAATTTCAGATAAAAAAATACAAGACAAAGAACCTCATTTCTACCCCTTTTCCTACCGCGATTTTAAACACCGCACTAAACCAGGCAACTATTTTATTGGCAAGACTGGTATGCATGAAAATTCACACCTTCTCAGGACAGGGAAAGAAGGAGGCAGAAGAACCTTCTACTCTCACGGTCTGACAGAAAATGTAGACCCACGTTAGAACACCAAAGCTTCCGATTTCTTGGTGATAGAGAAATAACTACGTCATTTGTAATTGGATTCTTCTTGAGGTAACTTGTTTTTCAAGGAGCTCACCTATTTTTCTAAATTCTTAACGTTATGAATCTTTCATAAGCAAGAAGCAGATGTCCTTGGAGAAGAACATGAGTTTTCTGTAGATATCTGATATGGGGAATGTAAATACAGAAATATATTTTCTCACTTTTCTTGAAGTTGTAGTTTCAAAGTGACATAGTACCAGCATGAGTACTTCCTGATGAAAACACTTAGTTGAGAATGAGCTTTCTCATGAGAGGCCCACAGTCACGAGCTCCTCTGACTCTAAGTATCACCATCGTACATTGTGACATTGCAGGACAATATCAAGTTTAGGTGATCATAATTTCTCATTTGTAGTACTTTCAATGATTTAAACAATCAATTTGGATGAATAAAAATTTTGTCATCATTGAGGTGACTTGTCTTAATTTTATTTTTATTACTTAGTTATCAATTGCTGCAAAATTCATTTTTTTTGTCTTATTAGCACGATTTGTAGGGTAGATATTCCTGAGGTTCATCAGGAACATTGAAATTGCAATATGACATTATCATTTGGGGAAGTTTTATCACAATGTCTACGTATTTAAAGGATTTTCAACTAAAGTCAGAGAAGTATATAAAGTTCAAGATGTCTTCTTGTTGTCTGGACTGTTTTTATTTATTTTCTTTCATCTCTTCTTAAATTTTTATGTAGGATTATTATGAAGAAGGACTATGTTAATGAGTAATATTAGTCCATTAGGTTTTCAGCTCATAGTAGGGTGTGGCTAAATCTTGTTGAAGAACTAGGAAGAAGCAGGAGGCCAGTAAGAAATATCAGAAAATAGGGTTATGATACTTATATCATTATTGTTTAAATTTTCTATTAATTTTGGAGGTTAGCACACACTTGTTATAGTACAGGAGTCACAGTCTTGAAATAGGCTCACTAAGCTGAAATCAGAGTGACATCAGGGCAGCGTTCACTATGTAAGCTCAAGGGTAGAATCTCTTTCTTTCCATTTTACAATGTCTGGATTACACCACCCTCTAAAGGACTCCTGCCTTTCTTTCCTTATTTTTAACACCTACTCTGATTGTACTGAGCCACTTGGACAATCGTATATAATCTTTCCACCCAAAGACAATTATTTATCACTTCTAATATATTTACAACCTGAATTGTCCTTCGCAAGTAACCTAAGACACTCACATGTTAGGGGAGTAAGGATACGGGCATCTTTGGTTGAGATAGAAAGAGATTGTTTTACCTATCGCATTATCTACAAGAGTTTGCAAATATTTTAGAAGTTACACTTCATAAAAAATTTAATTAGGTCAAGAAAAAAGATACAAAGTCATGTAAATAAGTTACATTCACTACAAAGTCACAATAATTGATTTCTTAAGATATGGATTTATAGCTGATTAATTTATAACCATTAATAAGAAATCAACCATCTGCAAGAGAATCTATTCAGACCCCTGTATCATTTATAAGCATGTGTAATGACTGGAATACTGAAAACATAGTAAAAGTCAGATTGAATTAATAATTAGATGACTATAATAGAACCAAGATGAAATATTAAATATTTAAATTATTAAGGCCAAAGGTATATCTGGAAAAAAATTAAAAAAAAAACAGAATTCAAATACATTTTGTCTAGAAAGTGGCAATCCTGTTAAAATATTTCACAATGAATTTTAAATAACAAGTTTGCTTTTTGATTCTGAATATGTAAATGCTACTTAATTTTGCCATCTGTTCTCAGAATGATTGAGTATAAGTTAATTGTGGGTAATAATTTTTAGAATGCATTGAATGCCAAGATGTTCTAAATGTTACCCTGGGAGAATTTATTTGTTATTTTCCAGAATAATAAAACTAACTCTTAAAAAGTGAGATAATTATGAAATCACTGCTGCTTTAGTGTATTTTTCATTTTGTCCAAATATTTTTGCAAAGCACGTCCATAATCTGACCTAAATTTCTGATCCTCACCTCAGGTTCTTACTTAAAAAGGGTTTTCTTATGTCTCTTGCTCACGGTTTGCTACCTTTTAGCAATACACTAGTATTGATTGTGTGTGTGTGTGTGTGTGTGTGTGTGTGTGTGTGTGTCTTTCTCCTCTGCTTTTAGAAGGGGATGTTTTCCTTACAAATTTTATGTTCACTGTATACCTACTACTGTGCCACTGAAAAGCTGATCTAAAGCTTTTATTCCATGGAAATATTTTTGCCTGTTGGGCAATACGATAGAAAAATTAACTGTGGTATTTGTTTCCTAATTTGTCTTTCTGTGACTAAGTTCAACTTCTTCAAAATCCTTTAATATTCTCTTTGAATTATCTGAGCTTACATTTATGCGTTCTGGCATTAGACAGGTAACAGGGTTTGGATTTCTGTTTTTAATTTCAGATATTCACATGGCACCCATCTCTCCAATAGAATCATGTGAAGAACCCATTGGTTGTTACTCTGTTACTTCTGAAGCAGGAGCTCCTATAACTTAGTAATTAGGTGAATGAACTCTTGCAGTGAGAGGCCTTAGAAAGCAATACGACGACACATTTCTGGAGTATTTAATAAGTGTCTTAGAGAACTTGAGGGAACAGATTTGTGTGTTTATTTGTGAGCCCCTGCTCCATTGAATGCCTTTCCTAATGTGTACATTCGGTAGCATAGAGAGATCACGTGAGGGGAAATCGCCATGTTCTTCCGTCCTTCACACATGCATGCTCTTATCAACACTTTTAGCAGATAACTCCTCCAATCTACGCAAATTTTGCTACATGTTGACAACTACTTGAATTTGGTAAAATCAAATATGTAAAATAATCCACACTTATACTCATTCCTTGCTTTCATCTCTATTACATTTCATATCTTGCTTGCTCCTTACCTGAGGCTAATTTCCACACTTGTGTTCCCAGTACACCTCATGCTGAAAGATGGGTAATGAAGACTCTGACTGCAAAACAATAAATATAATAAAATTTTAATATATTTATATCTAAATAACAATTTTCAGTGTAATGTGAACATTGAGAAAAATATAATAAAGAGTAATTGCGAAGTGATAGTTATCAATCAGTTTAATGAGTGGCCTTATAAAATAGACCCAAGATGTTCTCTTATTCTGTTCATCTTGTTAAGGCTTTATAAAATCTGACCATCTCTAAACATTTATGCAGATCCTTACCAGATATAGAATATTCCAGCGCTTTGATCTTGGACTTTCCAGCCTCCTGAACTGTGAGAAAAGGATGTTATTTTGAAGCCACTCAGTCGATTGCAATTTGCTATTTCAATCTAAAAAGAATATGAAAAGAAATGACTATTATGTATGGAACGAGAAGAGACTATTTGATTTATTTTATTTATTTACATGTTGCAACATGAACTTTATAGTTGAGATCTTAATTTATAAAATAATTTTTACATAAAATGTCGAATTCAATTTCCACATTTACACCTCCATGAATGCTTGGTTACACTGATTTGTAATGACACGTGTAAAATTGATGAACTTTTGTTGGATAACACAGAAAACACACAACTACCCTTAATGCCTTCTCAATAGACAGTAGTGCACACAGTCTTACCAAAGGACTTTCATTTTAATTTTATCAGTTAGTGACATAAAGAAACTTATTAAATTATACAAATGGGTAGAAATTATGATCAAATTGTTAATAACTAGCCATAACAGCAACCTAATTTTGAAAAATGCTGTTTTAAGGACTCTTGTGTTCTGAAAACTGGTTCAATTAAATCTCTTCTAGATTATGTTCTAATTAGAAAACTTGTATTGGCAGCTGAAAACAAAAGTAGGTAAGAAATTACGTCAGAGAGTAAAAATTAGTCTCATAATATTTTTGAGCAGTATCTACAGAAAAAACATGCAAATGATAACACTAGATTATAGAATATGTATTTTTCTACTATAGTTATGCTTTTATCTTTTTCCTTGTTGAAGAAAGTGTGTTTTACTTCTTAACACAGAATATTTTTTTTAATATCATGGTTAACCAAATTTATCATATTGCCACTTACAGCTGACAGTCTCTTAAAATGAACATTTAAAACAAGTATTTAAATATAATGACAAAACGTTGTAGAGACACAAACGCAATCTACAATTTTAACATATTGTTGGTTTCTATTCTAACATTAACAATATATATTAACCCAACTAAACAGACCTCTTAAGCACATAGTTTTTCCTGATTTTCATTTGAGATCTGTAGACAATAAAGTGAATAGTAATTATAATAAGGTACTGTATTTACATGGCACCTTTGATCTTACATGATATTGAAAACTTCCATAAATACAATTTCATCTTTTCTGATCTAGGGAGTGAACATCACAAAAGAGAAGCTTAGGAGAAATAAAACAAGTGGCTTAAAATAATTTGAAGGTTTGCCTCAATGATTTCTGGTTATTTAGATGCATTTTGTTATTAATTATTATAATAAAAAGTAGAATATGCTATAGAATCCCAGCGCATGTGTAGGATTCCATGTGTGCAAATGAAAAATATTAAACTTACATTGAATGAATCTGTTAGGAATGAAGTAATTGAAAAAAAATATTTAAATCGAATATGTACTGAGTAAAAAACATTATCCTTTGCATCAAAAATTAGAACAAAATTTGAAATGAGTTTCCACATATAGTTTACTTCTACAGAGAAATTTAATATTTTAAATAAATCACTATGAAAACTTGTCTATGACAATATCCCAATTTTATTGGTGTGACATTATACACTCCGAGGGGGAAAAAAACAGAAAAATAATAACTTTCCCCTTATAAACTAGAACCGCCAGGAAGGTCAAAAAGTAAACTTTTAAAGCAGGTTGATAACAGGTCACTAGATATCAAATGTTACATTGTTCCTAATTACCTTTATTTAGCTATGCCATCAATCACAGACACATTTTTTAGATTGTGATGATGTCGTTTCTAATAACATGCTTGACAGGAATAATTTTTATACATTGGCGTGACATTTAATTTAGGTCCTATCTGGTTTTACAAGCTGTCACCAGATGAATTCCACATTGCATGTATCACAGTACTCAGTCCAGTAAATACCTGAGGTAAAAGTCAAATGTGACCATTCCTACAAATGCCAATTTTAGATGATTTTATATATGTTCATATTTTTTCAATGAATTTATGCACATATACTTGCTCAGCCTACTTTTGAAAGAGTGATAGCTCATCAATACACAAGTAATAAGTTAACTAACCTTCTAAGTTCTGCTTTAAAAAATAAAGCAAAATATCCAGAAAAAAATATTTAGATCAATTGACGCTGCGATTCCTTTACAGAATATATTACTACATTTGCACATTGTCATTCATAAGGAGCGTTTGGTCATTGGCTTGTTACCTTCTTTTTAATTCCTCAGTTACAGTTTTAGTTTCTGAATTTCTTTACACCTCTTCAGTATTTTAGTGATAAAATAGTATTTTTCATTGAAGAATCATAGGCATTGTATGTAATGTATGCTATAAATCCGGTTGAAAGGTGTGAGTATAAGATTTACAAGACGACTTTGTTACAAAAGTTTTCAAATACTAGGAAACATCCATAATCACATATTTAGTTTTGGTATTAAATTCTTCTATATGCTTCTTACTATAGTTACATTTAATGTAAATTTTGACAAGATGCAAATAGTTCACAATATCTAGTCCTGCAAGTAAACTGCAGTATTTAAAAAATTATTAAGTTTTATTATTGAAAGTTTGTCTTTGAGTAAAATATATTAATTTGAAAGAATTAAAAAGTACTAAAATTGAACTGCTTGACTATCATAATACAATCAGCTAATGAGTTTAACTTGTCTTCACAGGGTATTTATTCATCTACTAGTAATATCTTTTGAGATCCAAAGGATAATGGAAATTTATGTTTTCTCCTTAAACATCCTTTTGTATTTATATTATTAGTTTACAGGAAAGGTTTCAATTAAGTGTTCATATGGATGTATGTGTTTTTCTTTTTTAGCATGGAACCAAAGAACTTTGCTCTGAGGTACATTCCCCAGACTTTTTTTTTTTTTTTTGGGGGGGTGGGGGGTTGGAACAGAATCTCACAAGTTCTGAGTTGCCCTGCCATGACTAAAATTGACCATCATTATACTTAAGCCTCCTCGTACTGGGATCACAGTTAGATAACAATGTCCACTTCCTTTTCAGTTGTATTGAACATCAATCATTTTGACTTAACGTGGTAGTGACTGAATAGCCAGATCACTTAATTGCTTATATCTTACATGAAATTTTCATATATTCAGTGTAGACTGTTTCATAAAGAGAAGGGTATGAAACTGTGTTTACCATCTGTACTAAATATATATGATCCAAACTAACTGGAACTTAACTCATATGTATTAGTCTGCTTTAGAGTGAATACGTGAAGAGTAATTGTTTATTATTATATGTTAGAAATTTTAAATGGATGCCTTAATTTTTGTTTAGAACAACCTTATTCTAAGAGACTTTTGATAAGAATTCATAATATAAAGTGAGGCAGTCACTTCACTCCAAAAGAATAAAAGCAGACTAACAAACACAAAACGTGTTATAGTCAAGCAGAACTCCTTAAATGAAACAATAAATATGCAAGACATGTGTCTAGTATCATGTGCAAAATCTGTGCTAAATATACATTTAAAAAAAAATATATAGTGCCCTTCTCTCTTGCTTTAAAATGTTATCATACTGGAATTTATAATTTTACTAGAGTGAGTGAAAAAAGAAACAGAACAATTTGTCCTTTGTTTCAGGTCACTTTGGAACAATTGCTGCATGCATAGTCTGATTGTCGATGTTAACTCCTTTGTAAAGGGAATGCTAGCGTGTTAAAACCTGATCCTTCGATCCTTTTGTTTTTTGATTTTTCATAGATCTTCCTCGGTATTCAGTCATTTTCCAAGGGTCTTGATTTGGTAGTCATTAATTTTCCTGCAAAAATGATTTAATGCAAATGTGTATCTTATACGTGAAATTTTAGAAGTAATTTTAAGATAATTTGCCTGATGTGATATAATTCTACAATAATGTTTAGCGAAATAAAGAAAAAAGGGAAGTCTTTATATTAGCTTTAGAGAAAACCATATATCATGATGTTGCTAATATTTCACTCTTTTTAGGCCTTTTATACAAGAAACCCACGGAAACAAGCAGGTCCTGCCTTTAAATGTTAGGGAGGAAGGTTAAGCCACGGACTGGTGTCAATTTAAGTTAGACAAAGTAAGGAGGCAGGAGGACCTAATAGACATCGATCGTCTTTCTTTACAATGATTCTACATTCTAATTTTTGAGGCTTGGTTCACATTAAAATTCATTAATGACTTTTATTGTGGAAATAAATTAACCAAATAAGAATAGGCAAAAGCTATTTCTTGAGCCTGCTTGAATTAGGGAGGCTTCATGTTCACTCCTGCTTTCTTTGTGGCAGAAATTTAATAGCAGGGTGAATATCCAGTAGGAGGTGAGTGTGGAGGAGAAGGAAGGCCTCAGGCGGGCCTAGTGCGGGTGGAAAGCATAAGGAATCTGTAGAAACGCTAATCAAAATCAAGGTGTCCAAAAGATCTGTTATGTGGACAAACTTGGTTTCCTCTGGTTTGTCATTTGTTGAAAACAGGGACAAAATACAAAATACAGGATAGCTCTCATATATTAATCAAGTTCTGATCATATTACGTGATTTGTTACAGAGGTTAGCATTTGACTTTTTGAATTGTTTTCCAGTAATTCTATTGTGACTTCCTAATAGTCTGACTTGTGGGGATTTTTCACACATTTTTCTTGAAGGTAGTTTGGGCTTTTGGGCTCCTTGGTGTAGATCCTTGAGTCAGAGTTCTGTTTTTACCGATGATCTTACTATTCATTATTTTTTCATCCAAATTCCAACTTTCACAGATAAATTTAGGATGGTACTGTTTAAGACTTTGTCAATTTAAGATTAATGAGTAAACACACATGGCACAATAAAAATGTTAATTAAAAAATAATAGAGTTTTCTTTACATTGCACTTGGTTGTCACATACAATTTAATATTTGCTACCACTTGACTTTTCTTTCTTTTTATGATTTGGTTTCTTAAAAAAATTAATTTTGATTCAATTTGTAAAAAAAAATATCCTTAGTTTGAAGAACTTCTAATAATTTTAGCTGATTATTTATACAATTAAGGTAGAATTTTGATGCATATTGAATCACTTCATGTTAGTCTAGTCTTTTAACTCTAAGAAAATTAAAAATAATTGTTTAAATTCTGAGGAGAATAAAATTAGTCCATATAAGCAATTTCTGCCATTTTTCAAGTTTCCTCTATATTTTTGAGAGTTTTTCATATATACTTTAAAATTATAACCTCTAAAAATAGTATATGATTTTTTCCCTTGAGAAGAGAGATTCAAGGAGTCTCTAAATTGAGGTGGACAGTAGAAAGAGAAATCAAAAGCTTTTCAGCTCATTATAAATTATAATCCCTCAAAGCTGTACTTTTGTCTTGTCTGAAAATCATGTTTTCTAAAATGAAACTATGAATTAAATACAACATTGAATATCAAAGCAACAGAATTTACACCGAAACAGAAGTCAGCTTCATCCTTTCAAGATCTTTGATATCCTACTGTCATAACTATTAGATGATATGCTGTACCAGATTGATGATTACTTTAAACAACTTTGAAACAATGTACACACACACACACACACACCCATTATACCTTTATTTACCTTTATATACCTTAAGTTTATTTCTAAGCACAATTTAAAAACATCTCCAAATTCTGATAATCATTCATATTAACATAATACATAATGTATTATAAGTGTATCTATGACACATTTCTTTACAATATAAATAGCATAAATGTATTTATATTAAATAGTATCTATCTATCTATTCATATAAGGAAATAACAAGGTTAATTGAAATGTGAGTTTTGTCTAATTTTTGCAAATTTATTATGGTATTTTAATAAAGTATAAAATTTTTAAACAATAGAATAATTCAAAAGAGCCTTAATATAAACTGAAAGGATAAAGTAAGCTGTGTATCTCTATATTGACTAATAAACTGTGAATTGAACATATTGATTTAATTCTAAATATATTCTATAGAAATTTAAATAAGATATGCTAATATTTCTTTGTTTTACTGTAGCAATTCACTTATTACGTCACTGATGAAAATTTATCCTAAGAAAACCGACTGATGTAAAGATAATCCTGTGAATGTACAAATATGTACCTTCCAGTATACCACTAAGGCATTTGAAATTTTTTCTTTTTTTTCTTTTTTTTCTTTTACCCCTAATTTACTAGTCTTTTGGTATTGCTATCCACAACCAAGGAGAAGATTTCTATGAATAGTTTCTGTCTGACTAGAATTTGTTGAGAAAGAAAAGTTTAGTGGCACTTTACAGTCACATAGCATAGGTGATTTGGATGTTTGAAAAACTTTAGAGACTCTTTTTAAAAATTATTTTTCACAGACTCTTTTCTGAAATCATCCATTCAAAAATAGCAACTAAATATTTGCTATTTATCTATCTTCTCACTTATTTATTAACAATTTTTTCTCCTGTTAGAGTGTATCTCAAAGAAAACGTCTAGGTAGAGTGCAGTTTTTACTCTGTCTTAGAACCTGGCACTTGGAACTGAATCAGTATCACTTCTTTTTTAACCTAAAAATCCACTTAGAAACTGTATATTTTAAACTAAATATTTTTTAGCGATAATAGGGCCCAATACCAACATCAAATGGTCTTCCACCTGCCTCACATTCAAACTGTAATTCACAGTCCTTCTTAGCCTATTAAAATTCTAAATTAAGATCTCAGCCCTCAGAATTCTGTGTATACAATGAATTCTAAAATTACATTTCAAAATTCAGGCTATTCATACCACACATACACACTCTTTCTCTATGTTTCTCTCCATTTGAATATTTGAATTTTTATAGACATTTTCATATTTTAATCAATCATCTTCCCATTTAAAAATGGTTATTGAGCAAATGCCTCAAGGCAAGAAGCCAAAAATCAACCAAAATAAAAAAATATTGTATTCTTTCCACCTATAATAAATAAGGTTTATTTTAAAGTCCTCTCTATTTAAAAGTATGACATCATTTATATCTTGAGTGTGTGTTACTTTTACTGTGTTAAATTACAGATTACACAAATGTACAAAATCTTTTAAGTATGAAGTTGGGTAGTACTAAATTCCATTAAGTTTAATACAATCATTTCCAACATCAGTATCCAGAATTCTTTTCATCTTGTAAGGATGAATTTTTGAATCTAGTCAACAATTAACTGTCCTTGGCTCTGATAAACACCAATATGCTTTCTTTCTCTATGATTTTGGTTACACTAGTTATAACACAAAAAAGGATATCATAAAGTATTTACACCTTGTGCCTGGCTTATTTCAACTTATACCACTCCCTCATGAGCAATCTCATTGAGCATTGTCCAAATTTCCCTCATTTTAATGGTGAATACTACTCCATTGACTAACTTCGCCATAATTTGCTTATCTGTTCCTGCACGTGCCATTGAAAAATTGGGTTGCTGCCAAGTTCTAATTATTGTGAACAATGCTGCTCAAACCCCCAGTGCACTTTATCATTCAAGATTGCTTTCAATTTTTAGACATTTAACGAGAAGAGAAATGGCTGCATCACAGAACACATTGTTTTTGAGATGCACTCAGACCTGAATAACTATAGTTTACTATAGTTATAGCTATAATTTTTATCTTGTCTGGTACAGTAATCCTGTTCTAATCTAAGTAAAAATTTGTTCTATATTATATGGGGCTATATTCTCATATGAATTTCTCTACTTCCACCATATTCCCCATTACTTTTCTCTAGAAATCATGACAAATTTTTAAACCTTATTAGAGTTAGTCTATTCCATACAAGAAGGCAAGTGGCAAATACACCTATCCTAAATTATTTATGATACACTACATTGCAAACATCAAAATTATTAGCTATTAAGACTTAGATGGCCAAATAAGTCTATACATTTCACCAACTATATGAAGACCTAATTGTAAGGTCTTATTTGCTCCTCTGGAAAGTCCACAATACCCATTTCTTCTTGATAATCTTCAGTGTTTCTTTCTCCCTTTTTCTTTCTTTCTGTCTTTCATTCTTTCTTTTGTGTTTGTTTAATTTCTGGTTAGGTGGTCTTTTATTTCAAATATTTACATTGCTAGAACTTTCCCTTTCTCTAAGTTCCCTCTTGAATGCCATTTCTTTAGCATGAATTTCTCTCATGATGCTAAATAAGACTCATTCAGGAACTTTCATATTTATAAAACCATACTATTTTTTTCATTACTCAGAATTAGTTTGTTTCTTCATATGAGATTAAAGAGAACATATTCGTGTGTGGCAAATATGTCAGGAAATATCCACCTATTCAAATTTCCTGCATCACAGACCCCAACAGGACAGTGAACTTCTTCTTATACTCATATTCTTGTGAGCTTTGAGCATTTATGGTGACTTCAATATTCAAACATGGAGGGTCAACATTTTATAAGCTTTTCATTCGCAGATGATGGCAAACCATGAAGCACAGACGTTCGAATGGATAGTAGTTAAAAAAACTCCTGCTGGATGCTATGTGACTGTGGAAGTCATTGTGGATTCTCCAGCAAAGATGGGTCTACAAAATGTGGATCTCTGTAGTGCAAAATTGAAGGAGTCAGAAATGACAATTTGCATCAATTGACTTAACAAAGCTATCAAAGAAGGGTAGAATTGAAAAAAAAAGAGTAAGATATACTAGAACTGAAAATGCAAAAGTATCTGTCAAAGAAACAAAACCGAATTTCCAGAACTGAATTGAAATTCATTACTTGCCCATAAGCATGCAATTTTCTAGCAAGTGAAATAACTAAAGAAAATATCTCTGCTACAACTAAGCACCCATGTAATTCTAAATGCCGTAAGACTTTTGGCCTTTGACCTAAAATAATTTTAGATGGTGAAGCACATAGTTTATATTATATCCTGAGCTCTTTCTAATGAAATAAGACTAGAGACAAATGTTCTTTATCAAGTACATAATGTAAAAATGATCAATTTAGATTTTTCATTCTGGTAGAATTAGTCTTACCCATGTGAGATACTTATAAATCATGACATAACAAAGCACAGTATGGAAAAATTACATCTGTTACAATAAACTAAGTGATAAAATTTTGAAACAAGTGCTAATATATTATGTGCTAAATATTTTCTTTGCTCTTTAAATTTTAACTTATATTGATATTTTATTTCTAGTATGCTATGACCATTAGAGAGATTATGTCAATTTTAGGCAATCAGGAAGCACACCTGTATTAGGGGCTGAAAACCATGCCTAGATTAGACAGTTGAGAACCAGCCTAGATTAGAGTGTGAGTGAGTTGTGAGCCAGTGAATGAGGGAAGAACATCCAGCTGGTTTGGGAAGGCCCAACTGGGAACTCAAACTGTATAAAAAGAAGGAAGAAGAATGATTGCTACACCTTTTTCCTCTGGGAAAGCTCTCGCCTTCACAATTGTTTACAGGCACCAACTTGCTACACACTGAAAATCTTCATCACAGATTTGCTCCAGACTTGACGTGCATCCATCTGCCTTTCGCTAATCTTTAGTTGTAGATCTTCAGTCTCCAGTCTTTGCCATTGTTCTTCTAACAACTGAGATCTACAGCAGACTCTCACCTGCTGTCCCTCAGTCCCAGATGGGTGTTCAACTCTGCTGCTGAGCAGCCATTAGACACTCCAACTCTGCCACGTGCAGGCCACCATCTTGGACTATCTCTATCCTCAGATGTGTAAGCCTTCCAAAGAGATTTTTTTCTGTTATTTCTGCCAATTCTGCCCTTTGAAAGACCCTAAACTAATACAGATGCACTTTCAGTAGAAAAATTTTAAAAGCATACCACAAAACACAAACATCAAATAGAATTTACTTCTCCATTAATAGTTTAATGAAATTTTCCAGGTAGAAAACTGAGAAAAAAGAAAATTAAACATATTTTTAGAGAAAAAAAAAATAGGGTTTGTTGATGATATCTTAGCTTTGCTCTTTTCTCTCTTTTCTAGCATGTTTTAAACACAGCAAAGTCTTGCAATGAAGACTGAACAGGTTGACGTTTGTCTTTGTTGAAGTAGAGTTTAATATAAAGAAGAAAAGTTAACCAGCAGGTATCTCGATATGAACCTTGCCATTAACATCAAGAAGAGTCTGGAACCTTTATCACATTCATAATTCAACTCCATGTGGGATATATTTAGTTGTCTCTCATGGATAAATGATGTTGCACCCTACAAGATTAATACAGCTTGGTCTCCGGTAGCCATTATGTTGCTACAGGTTTATGGTTTTTCCACAGTATTTTGATTTATGACAGCCTTGCTTTTAATAGAGGTTCATTATTTGTACATTAAGGTTGTAACTTACTCCATCATATGGAGACTACTATTAATCACAAAGCCTATATAGTTTGGATTGACATTACTGTCCTATTTGACAAGGCTGCTCAAGCAAAGCCATTTGTTACTCTAAGGTTCGCTTTAGCAGCTCGAGGAACATTTTCATTTTTGATGCAAAATGACCCATGTGTCATTCACCTGGCATTTAACCTAGCTGATTGACTCCACAATTTAACTAATTAATGTCATCTATTGATTTTGACTTTATAGACCTTTGCTTTAAAAAAAATCCAAAAATATACAAGCACACTTTTAGTCTTATCTTGTCATATACTAAAGAGTTTAAAAGAGATTTCTTTATGTTGTTCTTTAATTAATAATTATTGGTAGAAAAACCTTTACATGCCCACAACAAATCAAACATATCATTTATTGTTCAGGGAAACTATGCCCACCACCTCGTTTGGCTGTTGTGATTTATTGATTGGAAAATTTAAATAAGGATATTATTCTTTACATCAAATTTGGTCTGAGTCTTTGGGGGAAAAAGGAAACCTACATCAAAACCCGATCACATCCTACTTGTTGGCTCTTGCTCCTCCAAATGTCAGCTTGTGTAATGACTTTATGCCACTGTTTCATTATATTGTCTATGTATATAGATAATAATTGTACCCCTCCCCCAACTCCTTCCCTAACTATATGAAAAGTAGAATCTTTAATTTATAGTACTGAATACTGCTCAGTTAGACTTAAATTCTTACTCAGAATCTGTCAATTTCTCCGATCCCTGCCTTAGCTACACCCCTAATAACAATACCTTGAGCTATTGTCTTATTATCTTCATTTAGTATTTTTCTTCTGTCATCAGTTTCTTTTTCTTTACTAATTGCATTTTTAAATCTTAGATATATTTTATAAAGCATTAATATCCTGAGATTTTTTAAATCATTGTTTTGTGTTATTGTGTTCTATGTAAATATTGGCACTGCAGCATGACATGAGCTTACAGTGTGGCCAAAATTAAGCTGAAACTCAGAAAGTTGGAGTGATTTGCACCAATTCATTCCAAGTTTCCATCAATTTTCTTAGTAATATATGTACACTGACAAATGCTTTCAGAAAGTAGCAAATATTACATCTTATAAGTAATATTTGTGAAAAGTACAATATATTTCCATTGGAACTTCTGTTTACCTTTCAATTTTTAACATTGCTTTTCAATAACTATGAATATATTTATAATTAAAATAAATGAATATTGAGTTGAGGGAATGTTTAGTCTATTTAATCCAAGCTTAATATTTTAGGCCTTTTTTCTGTTTTAATCATACTTTTTTTTTCAATCTTCCTATACAAACCTTTCAAGTGTTAGGATTATCAGTATCTGTCAGCACACCTTGTTTATGAGGTGCTAGAGTACTGAGTTCAGTACCATGTTTTTACCAGGCAAGCACTCTGACTACTGAGGTACATCCTCCAACATAACATATGTGTCATTGCTGAACAGATAAACTGATATAATAATCACATGCATTATCTCTCATACTTACCTTTTTGGGGTCAGAATATTTACAACATATTTTTAGGAAATTTAAAATATAGATCATTCCCGACTTACAGTGATTCAATTTATAAATTATTGACTTTACAGTGAAATCAATAAATCTGAAGTTAGTAGAAACTGTACTTAAATTTCAAATTTTTATATTTTCTAGTGACACTCTTTTACCACACCAGACTGGAAGCCACAAGCCCCAGGGAGTCATGAACCTGTGGAAGTGAACAGTGAGTACCGCACACGGTATACTATGTTGCTAAATGACAATGTTTTATGTAGCTTAAGTGTACTCCATGCATTTTCAATGTATATTTTTCTCACCTTACGAGGGCTTATCTGCATGTATTTCTAACTGAACCCTAGGTGTTTCAATACACAGTTGGCAATAGTCACTATATTGTGTGATAGATATTTTGAGGCTTTTTTTCTTCTTCCTCAACTAAAATTTTGTGCCTCATCAATCAACCTCACCCTTACCAAGAGACCTATAAACCAAAATTCTAGTCTTTGATTTTGAGTTTGACCATTTTTGCCTTACAAATCCTGTGAGATCATTCAGTATTTGCTTTTCTGAGCTGCCCTATGTTACTTAAGTTTTTAAGTTTTAAAAACATCATCTTCACACATTTTTTTTTAAATGGCGGAAAGGGTAAAGGTTATTTCTGAGGCCACTTATGGTTGAATGTCAACGCTGTTCCTGAAGATCCCCTCAAATGACAAAATCACTATTGAAACCTTCTGCTTCCAATGGCCCTCACATTAGAGATTAGATTTTTATTTTCAAAATTTGGGGGAAATAAATATTTGGTTCATAGAATTTGTTTAAACTATCATCATCTTGGAGTCTTATTTTTAATTTAGCAGGCAACACTGAGAGAAGCCCACAGAGCCAACCAGGGCGCTCCATGAGACTCGATGCCTCTTATTTCTTTATTATTGACAGTGCCTGGGCAGTGTGATAAGTAATAGGCATGCAATAAATATGATGATACAAATGAATAAAGAAGTTTTTTCACCTCTCAGACAAAAAAATGGTAACCAAGTGTTGAAAAACAAAAATGCTATTTGTGTGTGCCACAAGTAGCATGCCACATGTACTTCTTTAGTGCCCCATAATTTCAAGCAGTGCAGTATATCAGGTTTCTTATCATAATGTACGCCTAGGTATTCATGCCAGAAGATAGCAAGGGGATGACATTGGAATTCTTTCTCTCATTTTATGGAAGATAAAATCAAGGTCTGGAGAAATGAGTTGCCCATAGGCACACGATGAAATGAAGTCACTCCTCAGAGAGAAATAGCATAGCAGATGCTCTTTATTCTAGGAAAAAAAAGTACGTATATGACTTTAAATCAAATAGCAATACACCTCTCATTTCTTCTCTTTTACTTAACTGGAAAATATATATTTTCTGATTGTCAGCTTGCCGAGTGTCATTCCTTCTCCTGCTGGCTTCCCAGTGCGTGGCTGGCTGGGTGGTGATCAGGTGAGAAGGAAGCCTCCTGTTTGCAACCTATATGAGTTCATTCTGACTTGGGCACTTTTCACTGCCAGTGATTTTAAGGAAACTTCTCATGTTGGCAATAATTTGCTGATTTTGATGTCATCATCTGAGCCCTATTTTTTTTTAATTTATCTGAATAGAGTCCTGATTTCTATGTTACCCACAGTAAATGTCTCCAAGCAGGTCTGTGAGGTTCTTCATTTCTTATGCTATTTCTTATGTCCAATTTAGTGTAAAAATCTGTTGCATAATTACTGGTGGGATATTTCTAATTGCAATGGTTGCAAAAGTATCACCTACCATTCAAAAACAGTTATGTGTATTCAAAAATGTTGGAAAAATCAGGGTTAAAGGGCTGATATTAAGGTTCTTAACACAGTTAGATATTGAGTACTTCTGGCCATTTACTTTAGAATTACATATTTTTGTTATTAATGATAGGGAGTTTTAGGTCATCTTTCTAAACAAGTAAGTAATCATACTATAAGACCATTAAAGGCTAAAGAAAACTTACACAGGTTTTTGGGTTCCCCCCCCACCCCGTCATTGGCACGTATAAATTCCAGAAATTCTGGAAAGAAGACTAACAGGAAGTTTCATCATACCTACCAACTGATGTGCACAGACTCAGTATTTAGTTGCATGCTGAAAGGGG
The DNA here is from genome assembly GCA_004027205.1 of Ctenodactylus gundi. Taxonomy (NCBI): domain Eukaryota; kingdom Metazoa; phylum Chordata; class Mammalia; order Rodentia; family Ctenodactylidae; genus Ctenodactylus; species Ctenodactylus gundi. Next base: position 37,469 of record PVKB01002222.1, on the reverse strand, counting down.
GAAGAATATGGCAACTCATATATGGAATTATGAGTCATCTTCTGTCATTTCAACAGGATAAATAATCAGAGAGTTTTATATGCTAGAGACCAGCAAACGTATGCTGGCTACCCAACCAAGAGAAGTGGCTGTCCAACTCCAGTGCAATATTTCATTCTGCTTGTAAATAAAATCCACTGTTGTAAACAAATAACTTTCAGAGAATTTCACCAAGAACTATGTTTATATGTACTTAGCATAAAGAATAAACTCACAAGAAGGCAGCACTTTAAATGACAGAGAAAAAAAGAAAACAGAATAAAGCAAAGGAAACACAATTGTACTTGTGTATTTTCCTGGGAGAGATGTCACCCACTGTTTCACAGATTAGAGAACCAGGCAGTGAGTAAGAAGAATCTAATTTCAGTAACTGAAAATCGATAGCTAATATTGTTCTGAGAATTGGGAGCTGGGCTATAATTTAATCGGGAACTGTCACCTTTAAAAATGGAAATTACAGATCCTACCTGTGAGGAAACATTTAATTATATTTTTACTCATGATTTTCAAAGATAATTTCAGGGGAAGATACCATTGGAAGGTATAAAAAACTTAATATTATTTATTCCAAGTCATAACTACACTAGGACGTATATTTGTTTTACATGTGGCCCTAATTGTTCATATTTCTAACATTATTTAGACTACTACTTAGTAGGTGTAATCTCTCACTTAACACTGTCAATGTTTTCAACTAACATGACTCTAAATTAGCTCAGTCTTTCTTAAACTGATAGGGAATATTTCTTTAAAACCATTCAGAATTCAATTTTGAAGAAGTCTGAAGCTGTTTTTTACACGTTCAGCAACATGCATGTCAAATGTATATTTTAAATTCCTTTAAGCTATATCAAGCTATGAACTCTTGCATGTGTGTATGTGTGTGTGCATGAGTGCCTATAGTGTGAATGTGAAATCAAAGGGGAGAAGGTGTGAGGTTAAATAATGCTGGAATCAAAAGTATGAATACCAAATGAATACTTTAAAACCAATCTTATAGTGTAAGAAATTGACAGAGTGTGCTAAACATGCATGATCTGGAATCTCAATACACATCATTGTAAAATACTTAACATTTTATCTCTTAATATCAGTGTTTTGTAATTTTATTTATTGAACTCATGGACGTTTGAGTAAGTTCTTTATAATCAATCAAAAAGGGAATATGATGTCAGTTATTCATCACTATATAACATATTAATTAGAAAATGTTTACTAGAACACTGCAAATGATTTAAAGATGTAGACATTCGAGAGAACCTATTATTATTATAAATTATGCTAATATTATTTAAACTATATTTAAAGATAACTCTCCACAGAAATGTCTGTGCTTCAACTTTATAGCAGAAATATTTCAGTACATGTTTTTCTTATAATCTAAAGGTAGATAGAAATAAATTTTCTGTTAAAATTACCTTTGTATTTGATGTGAAAGTAAGGAATAGCAAGAATAAACTTCACAGTTTAGACATCAGATATCAAGGCACGTGGTCTTGCAGAGCCAGGGAGAATAATTGGACAGATTTCATGATCAGTTGCACTGTTTTCTTAGTCCTATCGTCATACCATGACAGAATTATTTAAATCTGATTTAGGAGATGCTCGATCCCGTACTTTGGACACACGCTCATGGTGAGGGACAGTTAGAGAAGAAGGAGTCCATACAGCAAGGGGCAAGGTGGCTTTGTTCTTTTGTGAAAGCGATCATATTATAATGTTACAGACTTAGTTTAAACAACAGAAATTTCTTTTCTCACAAATCTTAAGGACTGGTGAATCCCAACACTCTGGGAGGCTGATGCAGGGGAATTGCAAATTCGAGTACAGCCTGTGTGTGTTAAAAATACCATAATTCAAAAATCCAAAATAAAAATAGCCTGGGGCTGAGGCTCAGTGTGAGCTCAGTGTGAAAGTTTTGGGATTTTTCTCCAGTACCAACCCAAAAGGACAGATGACCAAATCATTAGGTAAACAGGGTTAGTTTTTTCCTGGTCTCTCTTATTTTTTAGAGAAAGATTTTGTTGTTGTTGTTGTTGTTGTTGTTGTTTTTAATTTTTTTTTTTTTTTTTGAGACAAGGCCTTGCTCTGTAGCCCAGCTGGTCCTGCACTCACTATGTAGTCCAGGTTAGCCTTGTTTGGGCACAAAGTCCTCCTGCCTCAGCCTCCTGAGTGCTGGGGTTAGAAGCATGCTCCACCACGCCCAGTTTACATGGTGCTGGGAGTTGAACTCAGGGCCTGGGCAAGCACTTTCACCACTATGCCATTCCTCGGGTCCCTTTCTTTCTTGACATGGCCTTCCCTACATGTATGTCTCTCTGCTGATTTCCTTTTCCTGGGAGAAATTTGATCATATCAAATTCCTTTCTTAGTCATTTAAAAATTAATTAGTTATTTTTCAGACAAGGTCTCACTCTATAGACCAAGTTGGTTCTAAATGCACTATGGTCTGAAGCACACAGCAATGCTCCTGCCTTAGTCTCCAAAGCGCCGGAAATACAGGCAGGTGCTATGTCATCTGACTTTCTCTTAATCACCACGTTAAGCACTAATTATTTCTAGGCTCAGGATGTCTCTCAGTAGTTAAAGCAGTTGTCTGCACAAGGCCCTCGGTTCAATTCCCCAGCACCAAAGAGAACGTAGCTGGGTATTAGGACACTGGCTTTTAGTCCCACCATGAGGAGACTGATAGAGGTGCTTAAAAGAATGTACAAGACCAACCTGAGCTCAAGAGTGGCCTGGATTGTAGACCAAGACCCTGTGTCAAAATAAAAGTATTAATATTATATAATACTATTTAAAACAACAAAACTTGTTTTCTCTCTTTACAAGAAGCAACATGATTTCAGATACAAACCATCTTAATTTCAGCATTGTACACTGATTAAAATAAAATTAGCCACAGAAAACTAATTTTTATAAATATTTTATCTCTAAATCAAGCTGTCTGTGAAATACTGTGTAATCTCAGTAAATGTAGTAAAATAATCCAACTCAAACAAAGAAGGGATATAAGGTGCCGGTTTTCCAGGAAGCAAACCCATGCACAGAAATGTCGCTGTGTGTTTATCAGTTTATATTGGAGGCAAGCAATCTATTTGCCCTCAAACATCTTCAGTGACTTCACAAAGTCACAAAGTACTTGGAAGAGTTTTGGATTTTCTGCTGATGATTCGTGTTGGTTTATATTTAGGTTGACAACAGCACTGTAATGAGCCAGCCTCCGAGTAACTGAAGTATGAGTGAAAACATGGCTGAGGGCAAGAAAATATGAAGCTCATGCCTTACTGACATAGGAATTCTGTCTATCATCTTTGTTCTTTTTAATACTTCCTCTGTTTGCCTAAATTTTTATAGGAATAATTAATCCCTACAGAATAAATTTAATTGAGTCTATATTCTCTTTCTACTTAAAAGCAACTTCATAATCTTTGATTTATGAAAAATATAGTAAGTGAGATCATTAAAATACTTTCCTAACGCCGTAAGCAGGTAAATATGTACACATCTAGGTACCATATATCCCTTCCCATTGTGGAGTACATACTGTGCTTAGACATCGGGATACAGAGATGGGAAGGTAGATTTTTTTTTTTGCCTGTGTTCGAAATCAAGGACTCCGAGGAAATTGTTATTGTATTATAATCTTAACCATTGGCTAATGAGACTACAAACAATGCATAAACTTCTAAGCTACATAGTGCATAGGTATGTGAGACTTTCCATGCACATAATATGAAATAAGAAGAAGTAAAACTCCTAAGGAATATTATATTTCATTCCCCAATAATCTGAAGATATTCATTTGCAATCATTAGATTGATAAGTAAGGAAGAAAAGGAAAAAGCTGGAGCGACTTAGTGGAGTAACACTGCCTTAACGCCGCTACCCTCCACTGAAACTTGAATTTATTCATGGCACATCAGCTATTTATCTTTATTCTGCAATTTTATCAAAATTTAAATGAAAATGACATGATTTAGTACATAATTTTAATTAAATTATTGCATCTATTTTTACAATATTTTGAAACTTTGTACAACAATGATATCATAAAAGGAAGTGATTTCTTATTTTATTTATTTATTCCTTTTAGACAAAATTTCACTCTGTAGTCCAGGCTAGATCTGAACTCACTCTGTAGCCCCGGCTGGCCTTGAACACACAGCAGTCCTCCAGTCTTAGCCTCTTGCCCACTTCCTCCACCCACTCCGAGTGCTGGGATTAAAGGGCTTTGCCATCTTGTTGCCTGGCTTACATTGTGCTGCAGAATCAAACCCAGGGCCTTTAAGGTTGCTGGCAAGTGTTTAACAGCTGAGCTATTGTACATTGTTCCAGCTCCCAAAAAATGATTTGCATACAAACGGCTGCTCTGCACCATGAGGTGCTGATATGTTTAAGCAAAGGAAATTGAGAAGGGGATATTGTATACTCATTAAAACACACTTTGTAAAATGTCTTCCTCAGTCCTACATTACCTGTTGAATGACAAAGCAATGTAAAACATTCTCAGATGAGATATAAGTATTTCACTTGTTCATTTTCTATGCACCTCAAATATGAGGTGTTTTATCATGTGTAATCTAAAAATGCTATGTTTACTTCATTCTTGGCAAAGAGCTACAGAATGAAATTTTCTGTAATCAAGGGCAAATTCAAGTTAAGAATCCCTATTCAAGCTAAAATTGTTGAAATTTAATGACTGGCAGTGAAACATTTTTGGATTACATTTTAAAAATATGTCATATTAAAATACTTTTTTAGTTCTTTAAATAGATTTTAGTTTAAATTAAAAACATAATTCAAAAACTAAGTACAGTGGCAATGCCACCATTGTGCTTAACCCATAAATTGTGCATGTAATATCATAATTAGAAACTTGGCTGATGTACAAGCTTTAGAAAATACAGAGATTCCATCTCTGAATTTAAAAACATATGAGTTTACACATTGCTAGAGAGAGGTAAGACTCTGGAGATATCTTGCATGAAAAAAATAATTTAATACATGGAAAGTTTATAATTTTTAAAAATCAATTTTTGAATATTTTCAAAATACCAAACTTTGATTAAAATTAAAGGTAAAAATTTCTGTTTAGGTATGGCTAAGGAATGGTGCAAGTTTTATTTTTCTGACTAAATCAACTAGAAATTAGAGAATCTATGTAAAATTAAAATTTTCTGATGTTTTCTGAAACAAGTAGTGTAATACAATGGCCACTAATAAAATAAGAAAAATCATATGATAACTCCAAATTCTTAGAGTTTTCTTTCTGCAGGCGAGGCAGAAATGTCTCTGGTTGGTAAGTAGAGAATAAAGAGTTAACAAATCCAATAATTAAGATTACTGTAATCTGGGATCAAAATGAAATAAAGGAATACTGACACAGAAAAAGAGAGAAGTGCCTGATATTTTCAGAAAGTCCTCTTCCCGTTACAAATAAAATACAATTAATCAATACTAATGCTAAAATAGTGAATTAAAAATCTGTGTATTTAACCATATTCTGGTCAGTAGATAAAAACATAATCAAACACGAAAAAGAATGGGAAACAATTTTTGAAATCTGTAATCAATTTTCTAGAGAAGAAACTTTTCGAAGAAAGATACATTAGAAAGTGGTCACAGCAGATTAGGCAGTGAAGAAAAAACAGATTAGCAAATTTAAAGATATGGAAAAATAAAGTATTTCAGAACCTCATTCACTTATGAGAAACAGTTGAGCTTAACATTAAAATTTGGATTGGAAATTCTTTTAAAAATGTGAAAGAAAAAAAGGAAACATATTGAATTCTTAATATCTGATAAATATAAAAATTATATATATATATATATATATATATATATATATATATATATATATATAAACAAATGTGCAAGAAGCTCAACTAATCTGAAACAGAACACTCTGGAGAGAAACAAGTGCATCGGAATAATTTTTAAAATGCTATAAGAAAATCTAAATCACCAGGATAAATAACAAAAAGACAGAGTACAGTCACACTGGTGGTACGCACCTTATCAGACCTATGCACAGAGTAACAAGGGATCTGTAAGTAGGGACCATAAAATATTAAGAGGAAACAAACATTTCAGATTACCAAAATATGTTTGTAAAACAAAGAAAAATAAACTTCTTCAGTGGGAAAAGAAAGCTGAGACAATTCATCACTAGTACATTTTCTTTAAAACAAATGTTGAAAAAGTTCCTCAGATATAAAATAAAAATGTTGAAAGAAAAATAAAAAACACAAGAATTAGTAAATATGGGGGTAAATAAAAAATACATTTATAATTAGGATTAAATTTTATGAAAACAATGATACAAAGTGAAAAAATGGTAGAGAACTCAAGGTGTACTACAGTTGCACATTTTGCTTACATGAACTATTTATTAAAATATTAGGGAAAACATAGTAAGGACCTTAGTTGCTTATAAATTTGATGACTGATTTTATTTTACATTGACAATACGTATTGATCAATAATTCAGATTTCTCAAGAGTCTTCTAAAAGTCACATAGTATTGATTTCTTAAATGTAAACTTCCTATTGTGAAGGTGTATCACTGACATTAAAACCTCTGTATTACAATCGGGTTCCATCTTTTGAGAAAATATATTCTATATGGACATGTTTTATTAAAAAGATTTAGTGTTTCACAATATAGAAACCAGGTAATAGGACTTGGGACATAACGCAGGGATGAAAGAGCTTGCCCAGGAGACATAAGGCCCAGAATCTATCCCATAGCACTAAGTGTTATCAGGGTGTATTCACAGGAAGAATTGTCATTGGTCAAGGCCAGCCTTGGGTATACAGTGTTTTTAGGACCAGCTAGGAATAGAGAGCAAGACTTTAGCAAGAAAGAAAATGAGAAAGAGAGAGAGAGAGAGAGAGAGAGAGAGAGAGAGAGAGAGAGAGGGACAGAGACAGAGACAGAGACAGATAGACAGAGACAGAGAGACAGAGAGAGAGAGACAGAGGGAGACAGAGACAGAGAGAGACAGAAAGACAGAGACAGAGAGAAAAGAAAGAAAAGAAAAAGTGTTGCATATCAGCAGTAGTAAACGCATACCACAGCACAATATAAATCCTTATGATTAGAAAATCATTTATAGATTTTACAATGTGAAATATGTATTTCTATATCTAGTGCCATCTTCAGAGTAGCCAGAAATGACAGGTATGGAAATACAAATTAAGCAAGGCAGGCAAGTGGGGACACATGAATGTGAGCCTATGGACACACCCACATTAAGGAACTCTCAAAAACAGGTTTTTCCTACACTACCTTGATAATTTCTGGAATTAAAGAACACTCAAATTCCGTTTTAGTAGCCTGCCCAAAAGTAACTACCATGTATTTCAGAAATTCTCAGATTTTTCAATTGGACTTAGATAATAAAATTTAAAGCCTTTAAATATACTTGCATACATGCATTTATGCGATGTTTAATCCACCAATGGGGCATCTTTGGAGAAACCCAAAAACTTCTACTCATTCTATAGAGTAATGTTAATCTCAAATTTTATGTTGATGAAACTCAAAGTTGTAATTCCAGTCCTGAGTTCTTCTATCGCTCTAATGCCAACTGAACTGTCCTACCATTAAAGAACTTTTCTTGATACCACACAAAATACTTAAAATCCTTTTATTATATTTTCATAGAAGTCATCACTCTCTTTCTCTTTGTATCTATCACATTTTCAATTCTCTATTTATTTTATACTTTCTTGTATTATGATATCTGCAACAATTCTCAAAGGCAAGTGATGAAAAAATTGTTGTTTGCATGTGTTTTCCTGTTATGTTCTAGGTCACTCTTAGCACATTGTTTGAGATACAGAAGAAATTAGAATTCAATTTATAATATAAAGGAAGGTTTTTTAACTTATAATAATTAGAGATTCAGTAAGGATTTTTATCTCAAAAACACAGCAGTCACTTTGGCCAAGGTCAAGTTAAAAAGCATAAAGTTAAAAGCATAAATGAATAATTGTTTTGATATTTTAATATTGTCTCAATACTTTACCAATAGGTCTCATTATTGAGCACAGTAATAGAAAAACGCATATCTTACTTTTTTGTCTAGCTACAATAATGTCCCTTGAAATGCCACTTTGTAGGCCCTCCCATCATCAGTTCAACTCTGCTTCCTCAACTTTGTACACAGTGATCAATAGATCATGACCCTGTTACTCACCTTACTATCTGAGAGGAAAAACAAAACAACTTACTACCCAGTGAGTAATAACTTAACCTATTTCTTAATGCCAGGTGTGAAGATCTTTGCAAACTGAGCATCAGGGCAGTGTAAATTCATCAGCTGGTAAAGAACATTCAACTGCAAAGGTTGTTCTGGTTCATAAACACTGAGATGTAATAAAGAATCATTTTCAAAAGCTATTCTTTCAATTTTATGACCTACTATACTTATGTACAGTTTATAAACTTTAGAAATACAATTTGATGTTTAAAAGCATATCTCCTAATGAAATATTTTGGTAAATGAGGCATTGCAAAAGGGGAAGAAGGTAACTATGGAATGGATTGCTACCATAGTTATGGAAAAACAGAGTAAATATATCTCTGTAAAATTGTGTGCCTGAAAGGGTGGCAAATATATTTTACATTTTTACCTTATAAAAATGCCCTGTGAACACTATATATATAGATAGATAGATATAAATATTTATATATAAATATGTAAATTTGCATATTTATATCTTTTTATATTATCACTTTCAAATATTTACATAATCTCAACAGCCAAAGAAATATTATCAAATTATTAAATCGATATGTTTCTGTTCTACTTTCAATATTAGTTATTTTATTAATGTTTGTTATATATTTCCAGTAATTTTATTAATATTGTGTTATATATTTAACAATAGTTCCTTATTTCTTTATATAATAAACAATGAAAATGCTTCTTTTGGAGAAAGAAGAATAATAAAATTGTATTTACATATTAGTTAAAATAAATTATTTTAGATTTATGGACTATCAATTTATAGTAATAGTTTTTTGTTCATAATTATTTGTAGGCTTTTATTGGCATAGCATTAGAAAACAAGAATGAAAACTCATTAAGTATACATTCAAGATACTAAGAACAATAATTATAATAAAATATTGTGACTTACAATATGTCTCTCATTTACTGAATTATGTTAGCCTTTCTCAAAGATATAAAGCATCAGGTAGTGAGGTTTTTACATGCTCATATAAGAATCTTAAGAAAATAAAAAAGAACTCACACAAATAACATAAAATCCAACCCTTAAATGAGTGTTTTAGTATTTCATATATATATATATATATATATATATATATATATATATGCATTCCACTTTATTGACAGTATGATCTCAAAGATCCTCAATTGTAAAATAAAAATAAGAGAGCAATCTATCACATGGGCTTACTATGAGTACCAAATTAAATATAAAATGTTCAGAACAACATTCCAATAGCAAACAAGATTTTCATATTGATATGATCCTTATTATTTTGATGTAATTTTGTATTTCTATCATGATAGATTTTTCTGTGTTAATAACAATTTCTTTTTTCATAGATTTTAAGAGACTCAAGGAGAAAATGTACCAATTCAAGATGCTCTTTTACTAATACTTAGGGTGTTTATCAGTATCTTAACCATCACTTTTATCTGATCCCTGTTATTCATTTATCATTTATTCATATATTTATGAATTAATCACTTCATTAATCTGTGTCAGCATAGGATGATTTCATATTTTCCGTGGAATAACGAACACTGTATGGGTAAGGATTTTCTTTTGATTGTGTTAAAAAGGAGTTTTCCCCTTTTCACTTCAAATAAATAAAAGTGGATTACAAGAAGGAACATCACCCTGTATCACATCACCAGAGGCACAGCTGCTTCGCATCTTTGTCATTGTTAGCCTGTGCCTTGGATCCAGAGGTGAAATACGGGGTAATGGAGTGGCTGACCTCTATCCAGAAGTGCAAGTGCTTGTGAATGGGGCAGAATCAGAGGGGAATGAAGGGTCAAGGGGAAGGTTCTAACGGTTGACTCAATCCCCTTTCTAGAGATTTTCTGAAAATAATTTCAAAGTATTTTTTATTTACATATATATTATATATATATATATATATATATATATATATATATATATATATATAGACATAAAATTGATACAAAATGTTTTTTTCCCTAAATATATTCACTGACACCTCATACAATTCATGAATACTATTAAGGCTAATTCACAATTCAGATATTTGTCACTAAGAAAAAAAAAACAGAATAATGATTACGCAACTAGATATCCTATCAACAAAGTGAAGAAATTGCAGGCATAACTCCTTTGCATAGAATAATACTTGTGCAATACAGGAAAAAAAAGTAATAGGATTCATGGAACTCTCCTACACATGGGAATTCCATAAAAAGTTGGTGATATGCTTCCCACAATATACCTGCTTTGAAGGTATATAATATTTGTACCTATGAACCTGTGGATGAAGCTAGCCAGTATAAATCATATTATTGCAAGATTAATCAGAAAAAAATTTCATCTTTGTGTGTCCTGGAGGTATATCTTTATTTTAACTGTGAAATTTTGAATTGTTCAATTATGTAGGACTTTTACATTTTAGATGAGTCATATCGCAAAACACATGCAAAAGCTCACATCCCTCTCCACTGATTCTGAATGACTGGTGCTTGCTCGGCATCCAGATAGTGAAGGAAAATATTCTAATTTTTTTTCTGTTTATTCATTTACCTTAAGTAGTTTTATCCACCAGTGACGTCTGAACAGGATTTATAAACTGAAAAACTGAAGAGTCTCCTTATCAAGAGCAGGTCTGATGTTATCAAGTTCCATTTTTATACATTCTATCATTCAGCAACCTTCTGATAACCTATTTTCATATAATGTTGGAAACTTTTGCTAATAGATCTCTTCATTTACCCATTACCAGATATTTCTACTTCATTTCTAAATATATATAAAAACTACAGCTGATATGTTATGTCCGATCTACTGTAGTTGTTAACTGGAAGAACAAATTATCCCTTACTTCTTGTCTTCTGAGAAAAAGATTAAGTCTGAGAACAGCTGTAGGCTAAGCATTTTCTCTATGGCTCAGTCCTCCACTCAGTCGGTCATCTAATTAGCGGTTCCCGTGCCATGTGACCTGCATTGTAGAAATGTCATAGTGAATAAAGAAGAATACTGACCTGAACTTTGGTCCTTAGATATTTATTGTGGAGGAAAAAAAACAGAGAAAGTAAATATTATGCCTAGAAAGAGAATTTTTTGCCTAGGCTAATATTATCATTTTTGAACAGGAGTTGGAGTTTTCAAAATTGAAAAGGCATTGTGCCAATTTAAATGTAGTCCGTGCTAGCTCAGAGAAGGATGTCTCTGAAATGAGAGGAGTGAAGTTAAGCACTGGAAATGACCTTGAGAGCTTCCCATCCTCACAAAGGTCGAACTTTTAGCAGTATGTTTCTTTATACGATATAAAATAAATCTTATTTTGTACCTTTCATATATTTTTTCTTTCTTTAGAATTAGATTGAATTTAATTCTAAATTACATACAATTTGATGTATAACCATGGCAACAGATAAAGGAAAGCTCTAAACATGGATATGTCTTGTTTTACGTTTATTAATCATGTTTCTGGACAGAAGAGTGAGGTGTTATGCACTGTAAGAAGATTTTGAACTGAGAGACGATGAAGGTTCTGAGAGGCAAAAAATAAATAAATAAATAAGCTGAACAGGAAGGAGAGAAACTTCAAGATGATTTGAATCCAAGGGATGTTTGAAATGGACAACATAAAAAAAGACAGTCGGTAAAATCCCATTTCTCTTCTCTAGTCTGCTTCTAAGATTATGGAGCTACAACATGCCCTTGGAATCAGCTTTTTATGTGAAGTGGCAGCATCACTGAACATCATTGCCTCAGCATTATGTAAAAACTTAATATTGAAAGTTTATGTGACGATGTTGGGATGGCGAGTTTGAATGATTGGCAGTATCAAGGCCCTGACCTGCTCAGCGTTGATGCATGCCTAGAAAGGGAAATGAAACAAGTATTTTTTTTTACAAACATATGTCCCAGATATATTAACAGACAAAATATTAGATGGACTCTTCATTAAAATTTGAGAGAAAAAGCATTACTATGATCAAGTTTAAACATGAAAAATTTTAGGACATGTCTTGAAAAAATGAGTAGAAAGATCAAGAACAGAGCATTACAAAACCAAAGCATATGTGGTGGGACCAGCCACAGTGTCTAAGTGTGTAAACGATGCCAAGCAGTCTGGCATGACGGAGGTGTGTGGTAAAAACCTGAGTGTCTGGATATATTGCTATAAAAGAACGAGTTGTAATTGATAAATTATATGCACTTTCAGTTTAAAGAGTACAGATTTTGGCCTAAATAACACAGGAAATTTGAAAAACTTTAGTAGTCAATATGCATTTTTTTAAAAAAGGAATTAAGATTATTACAAGAAAATAGTTTCTTTTTTTTTTTTTAACGCCAGTGTCTTCACTGGCCTATTATATAAGATAAATGAGTAATGCAAGTCCTTAATCGCACATAATGAATTAGTGGTTGGTTACCTTTTCTTTCCTTTACAAAAAATTTCTACTGGTCATTTATTTATGGCTGATATCAGCATGTACATTCACACACATACACACACACACACACACACACACACACACACACACACACACATTTTTAGTTTTAAGTTCTTATTTATTCCTTTGCAATATCAGTATTTTCCTTTCAGTTACCTAAAATCAGTGCCAGTTACACAGGGTTTCCCTGTCTTCTTATTTATTTAAGGATAATAAAAAATATTTATTCATAGCCCCTAGTGGGGTTTCTTGCTCTTCAATGTGCTTTTACTGTCTATGTCACTTGAGTCATTAAACAATGTATTCTGTTTCTTAAACATGCTTGCTTTTCATTTTTGAAACATAACAGTTATGACATCTAACTGCCACACATATTTTGCTATGAATATTTAGCTCTACTTGCTTCTGAAATTTTGTGTATAGAAAATATCACATATTTTTCCTGAGTACATAACAATTATATCCAAAGGACTAACTGCCCCTGCTAATTTCCCGGATTTAACATCAATGAATCCTTCTTAGTTAGAAGATCATGTTGGTTCAATTCCCTTGCAAATACCATGATCGGTGCCTTGGTTACAAAAAACTGTTGCTACGGTGATTAAATCTACATGGTGATAGTATAAGAACAGACAAGAGGAGCAGTGGAAGAGAATTGTGAATGCTGAGACAAACCCAAATGCCCACAGTCATCTGACCTCTGACAAGGGTCCAAAACAATCCACTGGAGAAAAGAACATTTTCTACAAATGGTGCTGGCAACACTGGATTTCCACATGCAGGAGAATGCAATCACACCCATATCGGTCACTACACGCTAATATTAAATCAAAATGGATCAAAGAACTGGACATCAAAACAGAAACACTAAATCTAGCAGTAAAAAGCTAGAAGATAAAGGGACAGAAAAGGAGTTTCTGAACAGATTTCTAGTTGAGAACAAGCTGCCTGCCCATCAACAGAGGAATGGTTAAAGAAGATGTGGTACTTATTCACAATGGAATACTATAGAGCCATAAAGAAGGAGAGATATGAAGCATTTGAATGAAGATGAGGCCAAGTTGAATGCTCATTGCTCTTAGACCAAATACAAACACTGACTATAGATGGGTGTCCTTCTATGAAATTCACAAAAACAATGGCATAAAAGGGCCCCAACATGTGTGACATGGTAGAGTGAGGCACATTGAACTCCTAGAGAAGAGATGAATATCCAAAAAATGGAGGAGGGGCCATGGATCAACATTGATTCTCCAAAACCCTGTCCTTAATGTATTAAAGAATTTAGAATTCACACACACACACACACACACACACACACACACACACACACACCAAAAACAAACAAAAAAGCTGTTGCCAGAAAAGACCTCTTTACTTAACCTGACTACTTCTGTATAATGAACAATTAACAATTTTAATTAATTTAATCAAGTTTCACTGATATTTGTTTGTATTTCTCTGATTTTTAGTATGAAATCTGATAGAGTAATTTAGATTTAGTGTGTTTCCTGAATGTATTTTGTATAAGAAATTAATATATCTAAAAGGACAAAACTTGCATGTTCCCCTCTCTACATTTCCCCGTGTATCCTCTGTCCGTAACACTGGGCAACCGATGTGTTGGGAGCACATTGTACACCCAGTGGGCTCAGCCGAGAGCAAAGAAGCTGGCTGCCACTGACCAATGGAGGACCTGCACGCTGTTGAAGGGGCCGCTGCTCAAGGTGATTCACATCAAGCTTTTTGTGCCTGGGGAGTTGAGGCAGTAAGTAAGACTCACCAGGCAGCGGTATCGTTCACACCCTTTCATTTCTTCCTGGTATACAAGCCAAGTTGGGATTTTTCAGACTTGTGGCTGAGGCTGTGCAGCTGTGTAAGGGACAGTCAGACCAAGAAGCAGACCCAGCCCCTGACTGGGACTCATCGGCTGTCAGTACATAGGTACACCCCATGGGAAGCTGATCGAGCTACTGTCAGAACCTTTTCTTTGACTGAGCTCAGAAAATGTGGACTACAAGATTAACAACTTCTGGTAATTTCAGCATTTACTGGCAAAGTTCCAATTGGTTCTGACAGTTTGGAACTTCACCAGAATCTTGCTCTCATCCCCAACCTGAAAAACAAAACGAATAGGAACAAACAAACAACAAAATAGAACAAACGAAACAAAACAATCTCAACAAGCATCAAGAAGCATCCCACACTTTTTTGTGTTTTCTGAAATGACTGAGGGCAACGAACACAGCCTCTTGCTTTGTGAATTAAATAAGATTCATAGGCGAGTCCAATGTTTATCTAGCAAAGCATTTCCAAATCTTCATTTTTGTGCCTTAAATTAGGAGCCAAATGTTTTGCACTTCCTGCTTCATTTGGACAAAATGTCTGCTGACCAGTTGAAAAGGAATCAACCTTCCCCACTCTCTTACATCCCACAGCATTCCAGTACTTTGAATCATTGCAAAACTGAACAGCTCCTCTCTAATGGCCTTTCTCAGGAATTGACTCGCTTATGTCTGACAAAAATATTTCTGCATCAACTGCTCCATCAGATTACTTTTTTTCTTTGGTGACCAATTTCTGAAAAAGAAAATAATGTTGATACAATTTGACAAATCTGTTGATTCCTAAGTAGGAATTAATTTGTATTGTAAGAGTCCTCCTGTGAGTGTCACCTAGCGGTAGCAGTGGCACATTGTTCAAGATGGCGAATCTTTACATTTTTTTTTTTTTTTTTGCCCCATACCCAATCAATTGACCAGACAAAGGCAGGAAGGGAGGAGGAGGGATCAAGGATATGACGTTGTTATGAACTTGGCCCTGAGCCAATGCCTTAGATCTTCTGAATGTGACCTTGGGATTTAAGTCAGTACCGGTCACATTTTCAGTGTGCCTCTCTCCACTTGCACGTGGGAAGGTCACGCTTCGTGCAAAAAGAAAATTAAAGCCTCATACCCTGTCATCCATGCCTCCCATGTCCATCCTTTGTTTGGACATGAAGATTTCTAGGAGCCATTTTTAACACTCCATACCCTTATGCAACGGCAGTATTTCCTTCCTATTGTAATAAATAATTTAAATACAAGTTATTGAAGGCCTAATTTGTTTACATTGAACAGTAAATCCCCAAGCACTAGATAAGGAGATGAGAGGTTTTCCTTTTTTCTAATGTTTCCAAGTCACACAAACTTTCACTGAATATCTCAAATATAAACTTTAAGAAAAACAATTGGAAAAAAAACCCTCTTAAGATTGAATTATTGGCCTGTAGACACTGACCTCAATCTTTAAGTCTCATTTATATTATGGGATTGGACTGAGGTTTAAATTGACTTTTGCTAAAATTATTACTTATTATACTATTTACTTTTTGTATCCAGAAGTTTTATTGTAACAGGAAGTCACAGCAACAAGGAAGTTTGACTATAAAAACAAAAAACAAAACAAAACAAAATAAATTGACAAACCAGCCTGACAAACAAACAACCTATGTGCAAATTTGAGTTTCACAAAGTAAATGTGTAACCAGTTCTGCATACATATTCAGGAACTAACAGATTATTCCTTGTTTTTCTGTTAGTCTTTGATCCTTATTTTGCAAATTGTTGTCTGAGCCCATTTTATTAGCCTTTTAGAAGTTTTAATTATGATCCTTCTTGGTTTTCAGTTCCTTGTTTTTCTTATATATCTTTTATATCTTCTGAGACAATTGCTTAACATTAAGAAAGCTAGGAAACAATGAAGTATCATTTAGTTTCACTCAAATAAGGAAGAAGAAATAAAGGAACTTGTCACTTGTTTCCATGGCCCATTATTTTGTTTGGTACCTTTTATTTATATTTTTTGTTTTGCTTGTTAGATTTTTATTTCTATTCTTTTTTGCCATGAGATTGCTATTCAAGTTCTAGTAACTTGGTTATCTGTAATTTTACCTATTTTTAGTGAATAAGTATCAAAAAATAAGTATATTTCTATGAAAAATTAAAGCATTATATGTTGCATTCGATCTACTTCCTAGAATTCTACTTTCAAAAACTAAATAAGAGCATAAGCTCATTGTGTATGACAGTCACAATAATATTTGCTTGTCTATTTTCTTCCAAACCCTTGTGAATTTCCTTTGATCCACAAAATCAGCCCTCTTGATTATTTATGAAGGTTATTGAGACAGGTAAATGCAATGACAGCGGCAAGCAGCTTACTTTATGGTAGTTTTAAATCTACAAAGGGAATATATTTCTAAAAGTCCAAACTTGACAGGCCCACATTACACAGGGACAAATGTCAGACATGAGATAATTCATGCTGGTAATTATTTTAAAAGAACAGGAAATATGACATTATTGTTACAGAAATCTGTCAAGAAGCTTGATTTTTATAGATGGTGTAGAGAAATGAAATGGTTTGGGATAGAACATTTAAAATCTTCATAAGCAAAAGAAACAAAATAGTTGGTCAGAAGGAAGGCTCTGTTAGACAGAAGAAGCTGAAAGAAGTCATGTTGAGACAGGGGCGTGTTGGAAGAAAAGCCCTTCAAAAACACTTTGAAATGTGTGTATGAAGCTATACAAAATGCGCTAATGAAGACCAAAAGAAAAAAAAAAGAATAGAAATAAAAGAAAATATCTTCTTCACAGAAAAATGAAAGCTATTAAAGGATATTTGGAAAGAATAGAATTCAGACAATGTCTATGCCCACTAAATTTCACAGTTCACTCTGTAAGATGTGACTGTGTTTATCAATTAAGTTTAAGCAATGGGATGTTTGAAAAAAATGCCCACGCATAGCCCACTGTCACTGAGGGACGGTATAAAGCCAGGAAGCACAAACGGCAGAGCTCCAGCTCTGATCTTGCCTGAAGATGATCTTTCCTCTACCTATTAATCTGTTTGAGAAATATTCACCTGGAGAGGGAAAGTGCTTTTTCTTCCAACACAAAAGAGGCAAGCCTTTGAAATTCAGTCTTTGTTCTTCACAATGTGGACTTGTATAATCTACAAAGAGTTTTCTCTGAAGTCCGTAAACAAAAGAACTCCTCAATGTACACAAGTCATCTGTCTAACTAAGGGTCTTTTCTTTTCCATCACCATCCTGAGTTAGTGTTCCAACATGCCACAAAACTAAGATCTAATCATTGCAACACTTTTCTGGAGATTCCTACTGAGATGTCAGGGATTGTATCTCACATGTTTATGTTAACATAGGTCCCCTGAAAAGCCCATTAAAATTGGCTGAACATTATTTATTTATTTTCAACCTGTCAAAAGAAATTAGATTTTTTTTTGTTGCAAATGGTATGTGTTACATTCTGATACTATTTACAGTTTGTTTGCCAATGTGAATATTTTTAAATTGAGTTGTCACCGTTCAAAATCATTTCAAAAACATGATTTACACTATATGACATAGATATGTTGCTTGAGTGCAATTGTCTACATCAAAGATATATTATGATGTATCTCTGTTTCCTTGTTTTTCTCAATGGTGGGGAAAATATTAAATTCTAAAAAGGATAGATAGGCCAAAGTTCTGGCCTACCAACAATATAAAGCATTTTTACCTACTGTAAACTTTTTTTTTCATTCCAGTTTTCCATTTGGTCTTATTTCCTATGGGAAACATCCTTTATTTTTAAGAATTATAGTTAGTTCTTATTCAGAATTACAAAAATTCTTTGGAATAATCTCCAGATATTTTCCTTTCATTTAAAATAAATTAACTTTCCAGAATTAAGAGGAATTTTTAGAAGTTGGTAGCACCAGGCAATTTTCCAGCATGGTAATCCTCCTTCTTAGCTACTGACTGCACTTCCAAGTGTCATATCTGAAACAGCACCTGGTAAGGGCAGAAGAGCAGTGAGGATGGAACTATAGTAATTCTGAGGGGACGAGGTTAGTCCCCATTACCTTCATGTGTTTTTAGAAATAAACCAGATGCAGAGTTTTTCATTCAGTGAGAAAGGCTTAAGAAAACACAACCAAACAATAAGTTTCATATTTGCATGCAAAGACAATGACCTTGGTTCATCTCACATTATTAAATATTTATGGATTGAAGTATGCTAGTAGTTGGTGAACAAACATGAGGCAATATAATAAATTTTCTGTAAATTGTAAGAGCAGCCTCTACTATTGGTATATGTCCAATGGTAATGCGTAATGATTTCAGTCACTTTGCTGTCACTAGGACAAATACCTGATACCCAGTTTTGGCTCATGCCTTTTAGAGTAATCAGCCATAGACATCTGGCTTCAAGGCAGGAATGCCACAGCACAGAGCACAGTCAAAGTATGGCTCCTCACATCATGACAGTCATGTAGCAGAGTGAGAGGGGAGGAGCCTGGCATAGGCATCTATCCTCCAGAGCAGACTCTCAGTGACCTAACCCACCAAAAAGTGGCCCTTACTAAAAGCATGTGACATCACTGATGAAGTATTCCACTGATGATTATAGAACTTCCATGATCCAATCATATTTTGACTGTATAAGGAACTTGGGGAATACTTTACATTGAAAGCTTAATTGTAATATTTTACTGAGTACAGATAGATACAGAGGGAAAAATCTGTCAATGAGTGGTTTACTTAATTCAGGAGTAACCACTAGGTTGTACCATCAGTATACTGCAAAAAAAAAAAAATGTTGAGAAAGTTGTATACTCTGGGAAAACAGAATCTACAGAGATTCTCTAGCTAAGTTAATAAATAAAGACTAGATCAAGGAGGCAATAATAACGTTTCAAGCAAGGGGGTGACAATTTTCATCAAAAATGTGGACATGTGATCTATAGACAACCATTTACACATCCAAGCAGGCAGGAATAGTCTTTGTTCTATGGAAGGCTATTGTTCGCACTTTTCTGAGAAATACTTTCTTTATGGTTTAGATCTTCCTTGCCTCCAAAGGCCCATGTTTAAAGAACTGGTGTCAGACTGCAGCACTACTAAGAGGCCCTGTACCCTTTAAGGGATAGGGCAGGGCAGATGTTTAGTTCATAGGAGGAATGCAGCAAAGTAAGACTGTGCAGAACTTCCCTTCTTCTTTCTTTTCCACCTTTTAGCTAATATGCAGCATAGACCTTTTGCTTCCTGTAGAATGTGCCGTGATACGCTTTTTTTTTTTTTTTTTTCTGATGCAGGCTCAAAAGAATGTAGCTCACCTCCTCACCGAGTACTGAAACCTCCATAACTGTAAGTAAAAGTAAGTTTCATTCTTTTCTTTCTTCTTTCTTCTTTATTTTCTACTTTCTTCATTCTTGCTTTACTTACGGTAGTAGGAATTAGATCTAAGGTCCCCCCCATATGCTGGGCAAGTACCCTACCATTGAGCTATACTCCTAGTACTTGTTGTTTCCAATTGATTTATTTCATATATTTGTTATGTTAACAGAAATAGATGGATTCTGAATAACACAGAGAATTTGCACTATCAAGGAGAGGGTATGTGAATGAGCTCTTGGGGCTCTTTAGTAATAAGAGTTTCACAGAATGTGGAACTGGAGGCCAATGGGGTTGAAATGTGACCCAGGGAAGGATTGGAAACCTAATGTGGACAGGAACGTAAAGTGTGAAGTTACAATCATGAGGTTGTAGGTTTCATTTTACACCATAATGAAGCATTTTCCTGCATTATGTCTATGTTCTGAAACTGTGAAAAACTGAATTAAAATATAATGAAATAATTAATTACAGGTAGGAAAGGTCAAGGAAGCATGGTTTTCAACCCAAAGCATGTGTAATGTGGGTTGTTTTTAATTCCTATTTACAACCGACGTTTGAAGAAAAAAGAAAAGGATAGGAAAGCTCTGTAATCTTGCAAACAGAGTATTTTAAAAGATGCATGTGAGGGGTGTTTAGGGCTCAGAACTATCGAAAAGAAGTCAACAGATGTAATAGGACCCAAACCTCCAAAATCTCATGTAAAATAAAGGGTTTATTTTAGAAGTTGTTTATCTCAGGTATTTGTTATTGTGATGGAAAATTGGTTAATGTACCATCTTTTTTACTTTCCATAAAGTTAGATTTAGTTCTTTGAATATTTACATAATGACAGATTTGAAGTTGCATCAGCAAGTTATCCAATATATCTGGAATAAATCAAGCTTAAAAGGAAAGTTTATTTTCTCTCATTTTTCTCAGGACTTAGATGCACAGCAGGATGAGCTCGTTCCTCTGTGTACTTTTAATAAAGGAGCGTGACACGGTGGGGACTACAAGGGAAAAAGCTACTTGCTCTGTGATGTATGACATGTAAAGAAGAAGGAAGAAAATACCAGCATTGCAAAATAATACTGAGGCATGTTCTCTGAGTGATCTAAAATCTCTTGTTAGGTTCTTTAAAAAAATTCTGCCAGCTCCCGATTGTGCTGTACACTAGGGACAAATTTTCAATCTATACTATAGCGTTCTACTCCTCACCCCAAAGGCTCAAGTCTATTAGACAACACCAGATTTATTTAATCTATTCCCAAGAATGCCAATTTTATTTATTTATTTATTTTTATTTATTTATTTATTTTACCATTCTGACTTTTGTTCCTCAACTGTTCTTGCAAATGGTTTTCTCTGAAATTCTGGGGAACAAGCCTTTAACACATTGATGATTGCGAGACATTTTATAGCCCAAGAATAGCAGAAAGCATCATGGCAATGTATTATAGAGTAAATAATATGAATAAAAATATATGTATGAATAATAATAAATTTGAAGTTTGGAGTTGAAAATTACAACAACTGAAATAAAATGTACTATTTGGCCTCAACATTAAATTAGAACTACATAAATTTGACTTGGGAAAATTAAAGAAGATTTATACAGACTATACATTTTTGAAAAGCAGAAAGAAAAGATGAACAAAATTAAAGTAGCCCTCAGTGAGAAACATCAGGACGTGAGTGTAAGAGTTTAGGATGAGGGAACAGAGAGGAAGAGAAAGAATTTCAAATGAAATCGTGGCTGAACTCTTCCAATTTTGATGAAACTTCCAACGTATAGATATACAAAGTTCAATGCATTTCAAGTAAGATTCTACAAAAATGTACACAGTCAAACATATCAACATCAAAATGTTCAAAATAGCAAACAAAGAAGTATTTTAAAAATGAAAGAAAATGATTCAATGAAGACTAAAAAAATCCAGTAAACTTAACAATAGACAGCACTTCAAAAAAAAAATGTAGTAGAGTGTCATATTCTAATGGAAAGAATGGAAAAAGAGGACAGTAGAGGAGAGGAGGGCTGGAAGGAGGGCAAAGGACGGTGGGGAAGGACAGATAGTGGAAGGGGAAGGAAAGAGAGGAGAGGCCACCTGCCAAAAATCATAAAAGTACACACATATATTTTAAAAATGTAGGTGAGATTCATATAATATCATCTAAGAGCATTTCTTTCTAGCCGACTTTCCTTAGACAAAAAACTAAGACATTTTAATATTAAAATGTCAGTGCCATCAAAGAATAATTCGTAACCACTTAAAATGTAAAGATTTGATAAAAAATAATTATTATGGATGACAAAGTAACAGTTCTCCGTGAACTTTTTTGATATATTTAAAATCAGTTGTTTAAAATATCATTGTCAGACTTAAAACAAGTGCAAATATATTTGACAAAGTGACCATCACTAGAGAATATGTGTTAGGTTCTAAATTATGCTCATTCCTTTCCAATTTATACAGTGAAGTACTCTTTTTTAATATCTCAGAATTTTGTACTAAGTTCTACAATATAATAATAACTACAATAAGTTGAAATGCGGTGATCATGACTTCCTCAGCAGTTTGAAACTTCTTCAGATGGCTTGTCCAATGAATTAGAAAAAAAATGGTTTAGTAAAAAAGTTGAAGAAAACAGTCACTGCATCTTCTTTTTTATTTGTGTGCTTCATAAGCATATAGTAGAATTCCCTTAAATCAGTCCTTTTATCCATAGGGATCCAATAAAAACCCACCTTTTGACTCTCTACCCCGTAAAGTTAGGAGAAAACGTTGTTAATCTAAAGTTACAGACAGGCAA
Organism: Ctenodactylus gundi; assembly: GCA_004027205.1. NCBI lineage: Eukaryota > Metazoa > Chordata > Mammalia > Rodentia > Ctenodactylidae > Ctenodactylus > Ctenodactylus gundi. Next base: position 14,753 of record PVKB01002222.1, on the reverse strand, counting down.
AACTTACAAGGTTTCACTTTAAATAAATATGATTTTCTTGAAATTTCATTGTCTACAAGTAATTAACTACTCAAATCAAATGTTGTAGCAGCCTGGTGTGTATTGTCAATGAACATCCACACCTTGGGCTGCAAGATGTTGTAGCAGCAGACTTTAAATGTCAGTGTAACCTGAATTTTTATTCAACTTTATTTCATTTAATAGCTGCTCATTCTTGATTTGTTTAGCTTTTTGATAAAGTTGGGAAAATATCCACACCGTATTTTTGCTTTTAGTACTAAATGAAATTTTGTATGTATAGCAAATTTCCCAGTGCATAGTTCTCTGTAGATACATAAATCATGATTGTTTATTTTGCAAAAAATCTTGAATTCTTAAGATATATAAATACAAGGACCTGAATGCCAGCTGAAACATTTCAAATAATAACCAAAGATTCAATCCTGAGGTCAAAGGGGAGATTATTTTTAAAAAATAAAATAATGCATATAGGTTACATAAAAATATTTTGCCATTGTGTGCAGGTGGTTTTTATTTGCTCTGGGCAAGCAAAAGATTTATTGAGTAAGATAAGAGAGAGAGCGAAAGCTCTTGGCTGCACAGGCAAGAGGGGAACTCCAGTGGGCGTTCCATGTATAGGAGATTTGCACATCCGTTAATTTCGGTATCCACAGGATTCTTCGAATTCCGTTTACACAAACACACGTAGGTCAAGTATATACCATTACAGCTACTGATCAAGCTTCCTCTACCTTGTTTTGGCCAAGTTAAAGCCAGGATTCTATCCTGCCAAATGGTATGTGCTGTGGCTTTTCTCCAAGCTTGAGAAAGTACCAGGATGCAGGACAGGCCTCCTGATTACCTTATCCCACAGATCAGTGATCAGATAGAAGTTTTTCTTGTCTGATAATGCTTGCTATTCCCACTACTTATTCCCCTTCACTTGCCTAATCTTCAATGTTTCTACAAAACTCTACTTATCTTTTTTTTCTTTTTAAGAAAAGATTTTTTTCCGTTATCTTGAGGCACTGGTGGATTTCTGAGTTCAAAACATTCACTCTGTTACAATAGTTTTGCTGAATAAAATCTCCTCTCATATGAATATGATTTTGACACTCATTACAGCAAATATTAATAATAGTATAGTTACTTCATTTGACAACATTAGTATCAGTTCTACCAGGTAAAATCAAACTAAGAGCCAAACAATTATACCATTAATTGGGTAGCATAATATACACAATCTGGATAATTTTATGTATTTATGACATGCTTCCCGTAGGATGTCTATTAAAAAGTAAATTCTAAAATGAAAGAAAGATGAAAACGTAACATTAAGAAAGCGATTTGGCAGCATATTAATACCATTTTCTAAAAAGTATGCTGCTCCATTTGTATGAGGTCTCATATACCTACAATGACTTTATTTTTGTTTCATTTATATCTCATTTATTTAACACTAACAGGACATTACACAGCCCAAATTTTCCTATATGAGTATTACAATAACAGGAAGCTTAATTTAATTTCCCCAAAAGGTCATTTTTATGGATTTCAGGCACTTTGAGTAAGGGAAAAAAAAAGAAATACAACTCAACAGATGTTTAAACTTAAGCAGTCTGAATACAGGTTGATCACAAATATGAGCATATTTACTGTCTTATCTGAACTATTCTGGGCTGTTGTGATGATAAGCTCACATTACAGTCTGTAGGTGACAGTTTTGACCTTAGAAGTAAGCCCTTCCTGACTCCCTTATGAAGATGCTCCTGGTCACCTAAAGTATGCCTGTAATACATGATGCCATTGTTTTCTGATTAGGTGGCACCAAATCTCTGTTGTGTAAAACTTTCTACAAATTACAGATCAAAAAGAGAAATGTATTTTGAAAGAATATTTTGTACTTTATCTTAAGTTTAGTGATAATAAGGTTTCCTTCTATCTCAAAACGTATCCTCAAATTATTATTCATGAGAAATGAAATATTTATTGTATTTGAGCAAGCAAGTGTGGGCACTATCAAAGTATTTAGAAGAAAACAAGCTTTCTGTTGTTTTCACCAGAGCATCCTAACACCTAAAATTATTATAGACAAAATACAGCAATATTCAATAATAATAAATGAATGAATAAAACAGCCCTCCAAACTTGGAAAACTATTGTTTACTTGTTAGATAACCAATAGAAAGATTATGGACAAATTTTTGAAAAAAGAATCTTTAAAGATCTGGGAAAGTTTTAGATAGAATAAAAATAATGGTATAGGAAAGAAATAGAAAATATTGTCCATTTTCACTTCTTTAAGTATTGACTACACATGGGAACTGTCTTGAAGTGTTTGATAAAGACATTTAAAAATGCAAGAGACTATCTTGATCATGACACAAAATAAACCATTCCTTCTTTTAAATCTATTATTTCAGGTGTCTTAACTGCACTAAAGGATAAATAACGCTTTAATTCCACAGGAAGTAAAAATTGCATCTTATTGAGTAGAGATTGCTTCATGTACTAATTAATATAAAACTCAAATTCATACACTTTTCTGTTTTCTCCCCTGAAAGATACAATGTTTTAAAAATAATTTCTATCTGTCTCTCTATATATATCAATTCAGACACTCTTACTTAAATTCAAATTGAAAAACAACATTTGTGCCTTCTATTTAAGTCTTTTTTCACTGATCTCCTTACTAATATATTGAGAATATATAGCAATATTGTAGTATCTTGAGACTTACACTCTTATTTTATCTGAGAAAAAAAGAAAAGACAGACAAGTTTGTGCCTAGGTACTTTCATGTCTTTTTAACATCCAACTCCATCCTTAGCTTCCAACGCCTTATAGTTCCAGTCGCTATACAACCTCTGGAATAAATATTATGTTTACTCACTTAATGATTGGAAGTGATATCTTCCAAGTCTCTTAATGGGTAATATTGATTTCTAGTTTTATTATTAGGATTGAATGAGGTAATCAATCCACAGCACATCCCTGCAAAATCCATTCTATTTGGCAAAACCAAGTGTCAAATAGCAAAAGAGAAAATTTTCAAATACATGGAAATGACCTATTAAAATATAGACTTAAAGATAAATAATTAGGGCTAAAAATGCATTGATTTGAAAATTTTTCAATGTAAGGTTACAAAAATTAGTTTTGAGAAGAGATTCATGTTACATTTCAGAGTCTGAATGACCTGATCAGGGTAATCAACAATATTAGCCTTTTGCAATTAAAAATGATTTCTGAAAAAAAATTTATCAACTTGGTTTTTATGAAATTTATATCTGGCAATATATAAAATATATTTTTTTGCATCTCTGTAAAAGCTCAAATTGTGACATTAGTGAACACTAAATTAGTATATTTCAATGAAGGCTCATAAATTACATATATATATATATATATATATATATATATATAATTAGATTTTTAGTAATACATATATATGTGTATTATTAAAAATCTAATTTAATGGAGCCCCAAAATTTGAGGGACTTAATGAAACAGTTTTTAATAGCTTAATTTTATCAAACAGACATTAACAAACAAAAAATTCACAACAAATCCATGGCTAAACTTCACCCAGTGTCTTCCTATGTCAACATTCGATCTGTTGTGTAATGTTGACTCGAGTTTTAGAGAAGATATTTGTAGGTAATGAACTTGAAGTATGGTTCTAAAATTTCAGAGTTTTGACTTAAATTGCCCTTCATATATTTCAGTTTAAAAAGATGTATGATACAGGAGTGCATGTGAAAAGACTCTCAAAAAATATATTTGATCTTTATTAAAGGCTAAGCATGTGCATCTTGAGATGCAAAGTTCATAGCATAAAGCTTAGACCAGGCCATTTGTATCAAAAAGTATGTTGAAGGGGGGTTAGAAAAGGCTCATTATGGCCACCAAGACCAAGATAGTAGTAGAAAATCTACTTTATTTCAAGTAGATGTTTTCATTTTGATAGTTGTTTCATAATAAATTATTTACAAAGGATAATGTTAAGTGTCTGATTTAGAGAAAATGGTGATGCAATTTAGGAGTATCTATTGACATTTTAGCAAATGTCAGATTAAATATTCATTTTAGAATGTTAGTTGTTTGATAAATCTTTACAGTGAGCCTGTAGTTTAAGTCTCCTTTCCCTAAGTCTCCTTCCTTTACAAAATAAAACTGTCTTTGTCATAATTATGTCTGCTAGTTTATTTTTGTAAATGTATATCTAGCAAAGAGTTTAGCAAACTATTTTAGATATTGATGTTTCCTTCTACAAAAAATCTTAATTTTTGTGTACCTAAGCAATTTTTAACCTAAATTATCAAAGGGACCATTTGCAGAATTGTTTCCTTTTCCTCATCATGCCAGTGTTCACATCACACGGAGTAAGTTATGTTCTATGTAGATGGGCATAGGATCCAGTGAAGAAAGAGCTGAGAATGTCCTCAACTTTATCTTAGAAACTGGCTGTTCTGAGTCTCTACTCAATACTTACTGCAGTAGTCAGGAATGCACATGCACGCGCGCACACACACACACACACACACACACACACACACACACACACAGTACACGAAGCCAAACTGTGGAGTCATTCTATTCTGTCACCTTTTGCAAACTAATACACTGAATGTCAAAGCTGTCTTCCAAAGGTATTCACTTTTTAAATCCGTCAGACCTCTGAATAAGTCACCTTGCATGGGAAAAAATGTATATATAGGACTTAACAGAGGTAGGGAAGACCATCTGAGTTAATCAGTCTGTTTAGATGAGACTCTAAAAGTAGTGCGTGCTTCCTGAAATGGTCTGAGATCTGAGGCAATGAGAAGAAGGAGAAAGAGAAGAGGAGGAGCGGAGCTGGAAGGTAAGGAAGGCCTCCACCTGCCTTTATTGCTAAGAGAGTAACGAAGCCTGGCGCCAAGCAACTCAGGCAGCGAGAATGAGGTCTCCGCTGAGGGCCAGTAGCAGAAGGCTGGCTTCAGACCTCGAGCCACAAGGAAGCAAATATTGTTAACAATATAAGTTGAGAGAAAATTATTCTCCCTTAGAGCTTCCAGAAAAGGTCACTGTTTGTTCCTTGCTTTAGGATCAGTGTTAAGATTTCTATACAAGTCTTCTGACAAACAGAACAATATAGAAATAAGTTTGTATTGACTTGAGCAACAAAGTTTATAGTAAATGCATTACAGCAGACAGAAAATATGTAAAATGTTCCCTATGACCCAAAGTCTCCATAAAATAAATCTAATGTGTTTATTGTGCTGGAATGTCCTGAAAAATATGATCTTTCTGTAGATTTTGTTTCAATTAAAAGGAAAAAAAATAGGCCTCAATTGGTATCATTTGCATATTATTCCAAGTGCTTGTCACAACCATTCCTCCACAAAAAGGCTATAATTCACCATTATCTTGTTGACAGGGCTATGATTCGTTTCACACATCATTGTTCATTAAAATAATATGTGCCTGAGCCTTAGTTCCAACCCACATCAAAACCCAACTGCTAACAAATTTATGGTCCATTAATTTTTGTGGATGAAAGCATTGAAAACTACACCAGGTTTCACCTTTCTAATTCTTTTTCTTCATGCAATTTAGCAACTATCATTTCAATATGATCTTTTCAAAACAGCCTTTCCTAAGATTCTCAAACACTACTCGTAATCATAACAGTACTTAGACTCATACGAAAAGAGAAAGGCATTTGATGATTTTAAAAGATTAATAAATTAGTCGTTTTAAAACTCTGATTACTTAATTCTTTTTATGTAGTGTTCACTTTTAAATAAATATGTATATTTTGTACATTGACTTGATTTTCTCTGTTTTTAATGACTTCACCAATACATATTTTCACAATTTAAATCTTTTATCTCCTTGAAGGTCAACTAAATATTTATTTTATCTATAACATCACTGTTGATATTTACTATTTTATGGACTTTGATTTTATTTTATGAGATCATATATTGATGCACTTGTGTGGGGGGGGGCACTTGGCAAGCATTCATTTTCCTGCTGAGATATTGTGCACTTGAAATTCAGTGCGCTCCATCTCTAGCCGTATTCTCCGGAGGAATTTTAACTACCTAGACAGCCGCTGGGTGACAGACGTAGCTAAAAAAAGACCAAAAAGATTACTTGGCTGCAAAGAGGTCAATTACATTGTCGAAACCACAGAATTCAGCAAGAAGAAAGTATTCTAAGTATACGTTTTCAACTATACAGGAATTGTTTGAAAGCGGGGGAGTATCAAAGAGGTGAGAGCATGGGTATTTAGAATTTTAAATTTCATACATTTACCAAGGAGTATAAAGGAATAAACTGTATTTCAAAGGGAAGATTTGGGGGGAGTAAACAAAAGACAAACAAAAAGAGACAAGGCAAGAGGCACTCATTATAGTTGGAATAAAATTGTGATATTATAACTTCATATAAAAAGGAAGACAAATTTTCATTTAAAGTGATACCACAAAGACTAAAAACATGACAGAAAATGATCAAAAATCTGTAACCCAAAGAAAAATTGTATCAGAAGGAAATATTAGATCCTTCTAGCTATTCATATTTTCTCAAAAGTTTCAATTTACAAAGCTCATGAGTTTTGAATGAAGACCATTGCTTTACTTGGAATTTTCTCTTGAATATAATGCTTTAAAATACAAAATGTCTAATAAAACTAAAGTCTGTAGTCTTAATTGTTATTTGTATCTGTTTTTATTTTCCCAGTGTTCTACTGGTGCTATAGTTCATTTTATTTTATTATTCTCTACAATTAACATATATTCTTCTCTGTCATTGAAAAAATAGTGTTTTTTTTTTTTATTTATGGGAATCATACTGAATTGCTTTCAATTAAAAGGTGATTTTTTTCTTGTAAGATCAATGCAGTTACTAAAGGTTTGTTTTGAGAACAAACTTCTGAAATCGCATTATGAAAGGAAAATATACCTGTGTTATGAGATGGTATTGATTACTAAATTAAAATTATAATGCAGCTTACATTATGACTGCTAAATAATACAATTTTAGTTCTCAAGTGCATTTCTCATTAAAATTAAATAGAACAAAATCTTAAATATCCACTTTTTTCTCCACTTGAATAATCTAAATTTTTCATATGCTGAAAGTAGAATATATGATCAATTTTTGATTAAATATAAGGACATCTAATTTTAGATTTTTGTGGGGATGCACAAGAAAATATATTTATGGTTTTAATTTTGACTCTTCGGGCAAGTTCTTATAATAAGACGGCAACAGAAATATTGGAGTGTAAGCGTGTAATAAAGAGTGAAGGTGATTTCTCAGTATTTTTTATAGTGAAGCAAGGGAAGTCTGCCATAAAAAATCACGTAGGATGGTTAGAAACAAAACAACAGAATCAAGGTTAGTTTTAAAAAGAAGAGAAGTGGGGGCTGGAGGAATGGCTCAGCAGTTAAAGCTCTTGAGCAAGCGCTAAGCCAAGAGCTAAGTACCCCAGTTCGATTCCCCAGCACCACATAAGCTGCTCATGGTGGTGCACGTCTGTAATCCCAGCACTTGGGAGGCTGAGACAGGAAGATTGCCTTGTGTCCAAGGCCAGCCTGGGCTCTGAATTGAATTCAGGACCAGCCTGGACCACAGAGCAAGACCCTGTCTCGAAAAATAAAAATAAAGAAAGAAAGAAAATAAAAATAAAAATAAAAAAAGAGAAGTGGGGCACGACATCTTGACCTCAATCCTCGAGCACCACATAAACTGGATGCAGCAGTGCATACCTGCAATCCCAGCATGCGGAAGACGGAGGCAAAAGCATTGCTGTGAGAGTTCAGGACCAGCCTGGCATGACACATAAGTGAGTTTGGGACAAGATTGGACTAAAGAGTGAGATGCTCTCAAAAAAAAAAAAATCTCCAAAGTTGGGTGTACATTAAAAAATTTAAACTCTTATTTTATATTAGATAAATAATAATGACAAAAAAAATCTAGAAAATACATCCTGAGCCTCCTTTTCTGCTCACAGATCATAAGGATAATGCATCCAAAATAAATATGATCATGTAGCCAGCACTTACCGAGCTCTCATTATGTCTCTAGTATTTGTAAAGCACTTTTACTGATATTAGCCTTTTTTACCTCCGTGCAAAAAATATTGAGGTAGATAGCATTAGGCCCAGATTACAAAAATGAAAATGAGTTGAGTATTTTACCTATGTGGTCCATTATTCAAAAATTAGAAAATTGGACAGAGTATTCACATCTAAAAGTCCTCACTCTTACATAGAGGAAAAAATTTTAATTGCAGCTTATATTATCAATAACAGAAGGTGGAATCTCATGTTGAGCCAAAGAAGGAGCTTCTCCTGGCCTAGAAGAGCTAGTGCACCCTTCCAGGTCCAGACCCAAGCGCCCACCCCTTCCAACCAGGTCCAACCTCTCAGCAGAGATCTTAGAAAGACTGGGTAATGGTTAATTGGGGAAGGTTAGAAAAAACATTGTGATATAAACTTGCACAGGAGGGTGAATCTAGATAATGGCAATATACTGCACATTTTAATTTTTTTAAAGAATAAATGATTATAAAACTTTGGTCCATAAAGAAAATATAAATGCTTTAAAAGATAAATAAACTTATTTCTGTTTAAATCTTCTATAATTCATTACCTCTATTAAATCCTAATATAGCATACCAGAAATATATATAATATTTATGTTTTAATATATAACTTATAAATAAAATTAATCACATATAATGTTTTCTCCTAGAGTGACCTAACCTTTACTATTTCCTACTGTCCTTTTTTAAAGGTGATGATTTTTTTGTACAGAAGTCTGTTCTGATGTTTATGTAATTATTTTAGCTTTCTTTTGGTAGTGTTACCATGGTATGTCTTTTTCCATTCTCTTAAATTGTTAATCAACATTAACTCCTAAGTTTAAAGCAAATTTCTTCTTGATTATGTATATTTTAGTTTTGATTCTTAATTCAATGAAATAATATGCAACTTTTAAATGGTGCATTTAAGGCACTGACATTTACAGTTAGTGTAGTTAACTCAATGCCCACAACCTCTGCTAGTGTTATCTCTGTGCTGTTTTTGTGTTATTTCCACCACTGTCTTCTACAAAGCTTCTTCTCTGGAGATGTGCATTCACCCTTTTTTAGATTTAGTTTTTCTAACTTTTAAATATTTTTGTTATGTATACACATACATACAAAACACTCACATAAATTTACCCATAATTTTAAGGGCAAGAAATTCTAACATGCCAGAAGTGGAAAAAAACAGAATCCCAGGAGGCAGCTCCAAGGTGACAGCATGAGCTGCAGCATCCACAGGCGGAGGGCAGCCCCGAGCCTCCAACCGAGGTACGCGCAGATCCGGAAGAAGTGGGAACTGACGTGTATCCCCATCCTCAGAAGGAGCCTACGGGTAGTGCATACTACAAAGGCAATGCAAGATGTGGGTTCCTTCTACAAAAGGCCTCTTGGAGCCAAGTAGCGCTCAGCAGCCATAACAGGCAGTGACATAAGCAGAAGCCTTTTATTTATTATTTTTTTAAACAACCGTAGACTAAACTGTTTAGAGGAAAAGAAAGCTCAGAAGGGTGCATCAGGATTTTGGGGTCACTCTTAAACAGTTCCTAGGAAGAAATTGGCCCAAGAGACAGTTGTGGAGAGGAGAGAAAGAACAGATGGGAGAGCTTTGCTGAGGGTCCTGAAGTTGATCATGACACCTCAGGGGACATCAGGGTGTGAAGTTCTCATTCACTGCCTACTTCCAGCACAGAACCTGGAGGAACTTCAGATCTCCGCTCTCCACACGCACTCATACTCATTCAAAGAAAACTCTTGGCTAGGTCTTTAAGGGTGGAGGCGCTCAACAAGAGAAACATGGGAAGAAGAGACGGCAACATGACACCCACAGAAATGCCCAAGACCCTAGAAATTAATGTCACGGGCCCTGAAATAAAGGACCCCATAGGGAAGGAAGTTAAAAAGCAAATAAATAAGTCCAACAATCAGTTCAAACAAGATATTCTTAAAGAAGTGCGAGCATTGATTAGTAGGCTTAAAGAGAAACTTACTAATCAAATAGTGGAGACAAAGGTCACCAAGCATATTTACGACACAAATAAAAATTTGGTTGAGGTAAATAAGAAATTGCAAGATATGAAGGAACATTTTAATAAAAATAGAAATATTATTATTTTAATGATATGCATGATTTTATGGTTTTATGTTTTATTCAGCAGATAAAATTCAATTAAATAAATTTGCAAAAATAATATCCATCAAAAAGTTGAATTTAAAATAGTTATTTCAGAGTAATAAGGCACACACAATTGACTATAGTTCTGAGCAAACTAATTTGTTCAATTAATTAGATACAAGAATATCAAATTATCTCACTTATATTTAATCTTTATTGTAATTGTGTGTCATACAGAGATCAAACTTATAACCTGTGTCAGTTTTCTTCTTTCTCAGTGTCTTCTTTCTCCAGATTTATTATGTTGTAACTACTACAACACAAATTTAATATTTAGAATGTATAATTATTTTTTGAGACAGAGTCACACTCTGTAGCACAGGCTGGTTCTGAACTAATTATATGGTCTCAAACTCATATTAACCTTCCTGCCTCAGCCTACTGGGGGCTGGGATTACAGGCATGCACCACAATGCCCAGTTGGTGTGGTAATGGAGAATTGAACTCAGGACCTTGAAGTTGTTGACAAGTCCTCTAATCACTGTGCTATTCCTCCAGCCCCTTAGAAAACAATGTGAACTAATCACCTCATTAAAATAGTCAACATGGGGATTACTACCACGATTATCATTTACAAGGTACGAGATGGGAACACTTAGGATCCACTGTCACATATTTTTCATTTATGCAAAAAACTACTTTTAATTATAATCATGACGTTGTAGGTTAGGTCTGCAAAATGTACTTGTTTTATAAAGATTATTTTCTGCTCTCTGAGTCTTCTTTCCCCACTTCTTACCTCCTAAACCCAAGCTTTGGTAAAGACCACACGGGTCTCCCTATGACTCTTACTATTTTAGATTCTGCTACAAATGCAGCCAAGCAGTATTTGCTGTGTCAGGTATATTTCAATAGGCAGCATGTGCTGCATGCTCTTCTGTGTTGTAATAAATGTGAGAGTTTCTTTCTTTATTAAAGATGAGTCACCTTCTCCACATTTGCTATTTTTCACCCTTTGATAGCATCCATTATAAGGAGTGCGGGGTGATTCCTTATTGTGTCTGATTTCCTTTTATCTGAAGATTAGTGATGGTAAGCACATATTCTTAACCATTTGCCATTTGTAAATCTTTGAGAAATACAAGGATACCAAAAACATGTAAGTGAAAACATCAGAAAATCTCTATTTCTACATTGAAGAGAATAAAATTAGACTTTTGTATCGTTCCAAATGCAGAAAGCAATACAAAAGGAGTAAATCTTAAATAAAGATCTGAAGCCACAAAATTAGTAGAGGAAATCGAAGGTTAATAAAACTACTTTTGACACTGATTTTAACAGTGACTTCGAATCTGACACCAAAGGCTCAGGCAAAATAAGCCAAAATGGGTATAATTTTTGTTAAATCAAAAGCTCCTGCAAAATCAGGAAGCATCAACCTAGTTTAATGACAAACACAATGAGAGAAAACAGTCTCTAACTATGAAATTATGCTTGGTGTGATAAGGGGTTGTATCTTGAGTATTTTTAAAGTCTCTTTAGTCTGCTTTTGAATTTTGTTCCTGTTATTTTCACGTTCTCAGCTCAGAGACTTTTTCAACTGCGTGTGATGTACTAATGAGTCCACCAAGCCACACCCCATTTTTGATAGTGTTTTGCATTACAAAAATTCTGCTTTGATTTTACTTTAGGGTTTCTTTTTCTCTGCTTGTATTACCTACCTGTTCTTTTAGGATGTCTTTTGCCATCCAAGTCTTCATGGCTGCCTTACATATTTAACAGGAATATTCTTATGGTATATGATTAAGGTTCTGTTACTGAGTCTCTTCAATGTGTCATTTTTCCCCCTTGTAATTATTGTTGAAATTTGGACATAAAACAGTGAATGAGCAAAACTCCACATACTATGACAGTATGTTTGAGAACACAGAAGGTGGAAGAGTAGCAGTTATTTGGGTAAGTATTAGGGTTGGTGAGCCAGTACTCTTGTTGGCGAAGTGCATGATGCTTCTTGATGTGTTCCTCTGTGTGTGGTCGGTCAGATAAGTACAGGTGGGCTGCATCGGAGTAATGTCATCTCCCCCACCGAAGGCTCCATATAGTTTGAATTTGGTACTTCGCTACCCGGGAAGGTTAGAAACTGACAAAAATCCAGTGTTTGGGCTCTGGTAAAACAGCTTCTTTCAAGGAAAACCTTTGTGGCAGGGACGTTGGGTGGGGAAACTATCATTATAGAAATTAATATTTTCTTTCTTCCTGTCACAAAATGAATAGATTTTTTTTTCCTCTTTACCGTCATTGCTTGGGCTTTTCAGAGCTCTTTGAGACAACCTTACAAGGTTGGGGAACTTCTGAAGTTGTCAACTGTCGGAGTTGCCTGCCACGTGTGTCACGCAATTTTCCAATTACAGCAGGGGCGTTCATGGCCTCCCATGGAGAATGCTGCTTGTAGATTTCTGTTCTGGAAGTTGTGACTCTCCGTACCTGACAGCCTATCTCTACAAGGCTGGAGACAGTTTTCGTTGTGTTATCACTTCTTTAGAAAAGTGGCAGGTTTTTGTTCATTTATTTCTTTTGTTTTATACTGCTTAAGACAGAAGGATCAATTCTAAGGTAATTTAATACCAGATTGTTACCAAAAAAAATTACAGGGGATAGAATTTGATCACTGATATGGGATAGACAGTATATTTTTAAATAGAAATTCATAGTTCATGTGAGTGGTTAGCTAAAGAATTCATATTGATAAAGAATATCACAAAAATAAATGAAAACCATACTGATATAAAATGTTAGAATTGTAACTATTTATTTCATACATTCAAAAAATGAAAAATACATTTTGCCTAATATGTACAATTTGTGTAATGTGCACCCTCTTCTACACATGTTCAGTATAATATACTTAATAGATTGAAGAATAACATACCATATATAGTGTATACATACATACAAATAGGTACTAGAGCCACTGTATATACAAGATGAAAGGGTTTTTATTGATGCGGTAAGCTATTAAACCAATCAGGTTAAGTAAAATCAACTGAGGTGCTGCATGCCTGTAATCCCAGAACTCAGTAGGCTGAGGCAGAAGACTGGCCCATTTTGAGGCCAGTTTTGATGCACTTTGTGGTCAAAGACTAGAATGGAACTTGTCTCAAAACAAAATAACAAAAAAAAAGAAAAAGAAAATAGAATGAAATAAAATAAAATAAATCTGCATCTTAATTTGAAATTGTATTTGTAGTTTATCAGATCGCAATTCATTATTACAAAATACACCTGCTTCTACATTTAGTGATAAGAAGATGTTTGTATTATTCTAAGCCAAGCTGTCTGTGCGTGAAAATAAACACAAGAATGAATGCGTAAGTAGGCCATTCCTTCTGTGGCAGTCGGTAGGTGGAGAACTTGCCCTTTAGATGAGTCTTGGCTATTTCCTAGGCTGCAGATAAAGTGAAAAAAATAATTATTAATTCCTGTTTATGCTTTTCCTCCCCTCCCTTCCTCTAAAGTTCACTGTTCTTTCTGAAATGTGTCTGAAAATATTTTATATTTATAAATTCCAATATAATATTCTGAAACAATGGACAGATAAAAATATACAAACAAATGGTACATAAAATACACTAGAGACAAGTATTATTTATTTATTTATTCATCCATTCATTCATTTGTAGTAGTAGTAGTAGTAGTAGTAGTATTTAATTTTTGTCTTTTGAGGGCGATTTAAATTAGTTTCCGTCATTCTTAACACAGCACCAAGAAACCTGGAACAGTAGAAGATAGAATCTTAGGACACTAGCTGAGATTAAGAAATGTATTTTTAAAAGCAGGTAACTTTGAAATGGAAAACTTCCTTACAAATAATTACACCCTGTTCCTTGTTATTATTGTGATAGTAAAATATGATACCAGTTAAACTCTGTGCCACTATAAAATCAAAAAAAATCATTTATATACCATTGAAAACTACACTGTTATTACAAATATTTTTAAATAATAGAGAATATTCCCAATGAAAAGATGTGATTTGAAACTATTCTGCATTTCCCATCATCCTATATTTTATGATTATTCATTTGTGAATTTTTAAATAACTTGCAAAACAGGAAAATATGATGTAATTAGTAATTGTCTTTTTAAACCTTTTTCCACTTAACAAAATATACGATTCACTTGCAAATCAAAATGGTATTTGGACACAGAAAGTCACAGACTCACAGGGCACAGATGATGCCACGGTGACAAATCACTGTGGATATTGACATTAGGTTTCCGTTCTATTGTCTCCTTCTACCATGCACTTCCTCCATCCATGCGATTAGTCATATTTGACATCGTCTTTCATAGGTAAGGGCATGTATCCTGTGAAAATACATAAGCCATATTTACTGTGACAAAACAGAGGAAAAATGAGTAAGTTGAACATCAGCAACACCCACATTTCTGGAGAATAAAATGATTACATCAGACATTTCTCAGGCATTGCTTACACATTTTTATAATGAGCCACTTATATTTATATTATATTTATAGTCCGATAAGATGACCTGG